>PVKM010031740.1:0-16688 GCA_004027735.1 Carollia perspicillata | reverse complement strand
TTCTCATTACAATCATTACTTTGAAATATGATTTTTTTAAACAGTAATTTTCTAGAACAAAAGGGATAATACCATATTTCAAAAGCTTTACTGTGAAATTAAACCTTTGAACTACTGTGAAAGAAATTATTCCCTCAAGGCTGCAAGGCTTAAAGGTTATTAAAAATTTAATTTTAAAGAAGGCATCCAGGAAAAAAAAAAGAGTATAAATGCTACTTAGAACTCAGATTGCCCAACTTAATAACTCCCATTGCTCCTTATTTTTAAATAATCTGGAAATGTGAACAAATGCACTCCCTTGTTTTCAGTGTTCAATCCGTACCTCAACAGATGGCTGGTGCTGTTCTCTAACATCACCTGTTTTCCAGTGGACGCACAGGCAGCACCACAGCTCTGCCATTGTCTGCTGCCTGCCCCACGTGAGGGGTAACAGCACAGTGTAAACTGATCACATGCATGCAGGGGTGTCCAAACATGGCCTGTGGGCCGTATGTGGCCCAGAATGGCTATGAATGAGGCCCAACACAAGATATTTTGAGACATTTTTGTGATTACAATGTGTTTAATGTGTGGCCCAAGACAATTCTTCTTCTTCCAGTATGTCCCAGAGATGCCAAAAGGTTGGACACCCCTGATACAGGACATACTGGAGTCATAGGGACCCCAAACTTCAGATGCTTTTGTAATAAAGAGCCACTATCCATCCAAACCATGGTATAAATGGTCTATACCTAAAGGGCTGCTATATAGGGAGCCTTCTCATGTGGCATGGGCATGAAGCTCAGAGCCACATGGAGAACCAGTAGGGAGCGAGTTGGCACACAAGACCACGCCAACGGAGAGTTTCTCCCATGGGGAATCAGACCTGCATTGTACCCAGACTGCTATGAGACTTGCTTTTGCTAAAACTCCTTCACCCTGAGTTGAGACAGCAAGTGCTTACTGTAACTTCATAAAATCTGTGCTAAACCTCCCCAGTATGGAGTGTGACCAGTTCAACCACTTTTCCCCTTGGTCTGCAACATCCTTCTCTTTGAAGTAATTAGCAACATTCTTTCCTTTGTTATCTGTAAAAGGTAATCACCTGCAGGGAACCTGTGCGTAGTCAATGAGGACCGTCCTCAATGTAATGTATCCAGAAAAGCAATAAAAGCCTGCCCAGGCAGGGGCCGGGGCCCTCTCTCCCACTTATAGAGTGGCTGTGCTGTCCCTTTTTCTCCACAGGACTTCTGTAGTCCGTGTGAATTTGTTCATGGCCGCCACAACACACGGTTCCTGACAGCCAGGATCCGCATCACTGCTGTGATTGAAAGTTTCAATTTTCTCATCTGTAAAATGAAGAATTTTCTTCATCCTGTGATAAGGACATGTGATTAACTCCATTAAATAGGCATTGTACATCTTTTCATGTGTCTATTGGCTCTCTGCACATCTTCTTTGGAGAAGTGTCTAATTAGGTCCTTTACCCATTTTTTAATTGGATCATTTGTATTTTTGGTGTTGAGTTCTATTTCTTTATAAATTTTGGATATTATCTCCTTATCAAATGTGTTGGTGAGTATGTTCTCCCATTCTGTGGATTGTCTTTTTATTTTGTTGTTGGTTTCCTTTGCTGTTCAAAACCTTTTTAGTTTGATGTAGTCCTATCTGTTTATTTTTTCTTTAATTTTCTTTGACTGAAGAGATATATCAGATAAAATATTGCTATAAGTAATCTCTGAGCTTTCATTGTTTATGTTTTCTTCTAGGATTTTTATAATTTTGGGTCTCTAATTTAAGTCTTTCATCTATTTTGAATCTATTCTTGTGTGTGGAATAAGAAGGTGGTCTAGTTTCACTTTTTGGTATGAATCTGTCCAATTTTCCTAACACCATTTATTGAATAAACTATCTTTAACCTATTGAATGTGCAAATTGGTATAACCACTATGGAAAGCAGTATGCAGTTACCTCAAAAAATTAAAAATGAAAGTACCTTTTCACCCAATGATCCCATTTCTGGGACTATATCCAAAGGAACCCTAAATACCAATCTGAAAAAACATAAGCACCCCTATGTTCATTGAAGTGTTATTTACAATTGCCAAGATATGGAAGGAGCCCAAATGTCCCTCAGTAGATGAGTAGATAATGCAATTAAAGACATTTACACAATGGAATTCTACTTGGCCGTAAAAAAGAAGAGAATTTTGCCCTTTACGACAGTATGAATGGACCCAGGGAACATTATGCTGAGTGAAATAAGCCAGTCAGACAAAGACAGATACCATATGATTTCACTCATATGTGGAATCTAACAAACAAACTGAACTAACAAGCAAAACAGAGAAAGACCCAGAGTTAGAAAACAGGTTGACAGCTCTGGGTGGGGGTAGGAGGTTTAGGGGCTGAGAAAAAAGGGAAAATGACTCATGGACATGGACAACAGTTTGATGACTGTGGGGGGAGGGGTATAGGGGGATAAATGGTAATGGGGAAAAATAGAATAAAAAATAAAGTTATACTGGAGCACACACACACCCAAACACACAACCAGGCATTGTGACCCTACATCCCTGACTTTCTTTGAGCTCAGGTTTTCTCATCTGTAAAATGAGGGTGATAACAGTGCTAAGCTCATGGACCTTGCATTAGGTGCCGTGGAAACTAAATTAATTTATGCAGATACAGTGCTGGAGACAGTGCCTGGCACATAGTAAAGACAATACATTATTATTGTCGTTACTAATTGTAATCCTGCAGTGTTTAGGTAAAGTAATGCATTCTTAAGAAACAAGGGGGAATAGTTAATTGCAGCCTAGTAGAATGGCAAATCTGAGGTGTGTTTGTTACTTGTTTGTGATTTGGATCTGCCTGGGTGGTGATAGGGTGAGAGGGAAATGGTGAGGGAAAGCTTCCCTGAGGAGGTGCCTCAGGGAAAGCAATCTAAACACAGAAGAGGATTAATAGAGCTTGTTTCCCAGGGACACTGTGGAAAAATAAATCCATACAACTGTGGTTCTCAATCCTGACTGAAATTCAAAACCATCCATGAAGCTGATGAAAAATACTGCCCCCTGGCCTCCTGAATCCAAATCTGCCCTTCTGAGGCCTAGGTATTGGCACTTTTAACAACCCAGGCATTTCAGTTTGAAGCACTGTCAGGGTTGAGAGTCATTAAGATAATGCATGTTGAAATCACACTGTAAATGGTAAATTGCAATAAAAATGCCAGATAAGGTTATTACTGCTGAATATTTAAATACGTAAATATAATGATCTCAAAGCCCCTTACAAGTACATTTTTTGTTGTCAAGTATGTCCACACGCCAGCAGCAGAAGGGGCAAACAAAACTGTTCATAACAAGCACAGCAGTTGGACTTACAAGAAGCTTTTGTCAACTCAGGAAAATAGTAGACCGTGTGCTGAAAATAGAGGTCATGTCTCTCTTCTGTTTCTAATGGAACAACCCATATTAGGACAATGATCCTCATAGAACTAATTAGGAGTCTAGTTCACTCAGAAATATGTAGATTTGCCTCTTCTTGACAACATCCACTTGCTATAGTGTTGTCTGCAAAGTTTCTGACCTGGGCATATATTAACCTTAAACCTACTAGAACTGTACACTCTTTCCACTAGATTGTTTGCTCCTAGTGCGTCCACCATTCACTATTGTTTCCCTAGCACCTTGTACAGCTTTTGTCATACAGTAGATGGTAACACATATTTGTTCAGTAAATGATCATTTATTTATTATTGTTGAATTTTTCCTCCCCATGGGCCTACCTTCAATGCTATTTGTGTCTCTACCACTGTCTGTGGGGAAAGGGTTGCTTCTCAATATTTGGAGTTTTTAGCTTATTTAAAGAGATATTTATAAAGACTAGAGAAAGAGGATTAATAGGAGGATTTATAAAGACTAGAGAAATTTTCCTGGTTTGATTGTAAATAATTATTTTCAGAATAATGTGGACAAATAATTCAATTATCCATAGTAGGCTGGGCACTATTTCCATGTTTGCCCACCTGGGCTATCACCTTGAACTTCTACCACCCACATGAAGTTATTAAGACACGCTGTTCCTCTGTGGAAGTCCTGGGTGAAGTCATCTTCTAATTTAGAGTCAGCAGAGCAAACCACTCGTTATATATATATTTTTAATTGCAAAGACTATGCAATATGTATAACATGAAATTCCTTATTAGTGTGACTGTTGCTCTCCTAAATGCCTAGTATGTCAGTTAAAATAAATTTTCTCATTACCCTCAAGCATGGCAATGTATCAAATTATGATGAACCAAACAAGACTGCACCTAGAAATTGAGCTGCCATCATCACATTATATGGCTTTGCCAATTAATCTATAAATAACACATTTTTTAACACACTTCTGAGCTTGGAAAAACTAAACCACTTTGTAATGGTCTGAAATATAAAAAATATAGTTTAAAAAGTCTATTTAAAGAAAATAATTTGCTCTTCGGAGGAAATAACAATTTATTTGGAGGCACAAGGGGTCAGATGATTACATAGGCATTCGACAAATATTTATTTCATGTCTGATCTGTCCATACAGTATTCTCGGATACAGTAGGTGTTCTTGGATACTAAACAAGTCACTAGAAATTTTTCTTCTGTAGAAAATTATTTAGCAAATGTTTATTACTACTATATGCATTATTCAGGATACTACAGAGCTGAATAAGAAAAATTACTGTGTTTATGGAGCTGACAGAGAAGTCAGATAGGCAAAAATTTAGAGAAGAAATTGGGGAGGCAATAGGGGTGTTGTGCATGTATACACAGGCAGAACAGTAATAGTTAAAAAGATATCAGGACAGCAGAACAGGAAGCATTTATAAATTAGGAAATTTTTTGATATCTTTTGGAAGTTCAGAAATGTCTAAAAAATGAAAATGACTAAGGGAGATGATAACTTGTGTTTGTTTGAATTCATAGTTTTTGAGTTCTTTCCGACACACATTTAGAGCAAGCCTTTAAGATTGCGTGTGGGCCTGGCAGAGAACACCAATGGCCACGCTGAGTCTCCTGTCGGTTACAGACAACAACATTTTCTGCTCCGCCATGCTGCCCCATCTGACAAAGCTAAACAAAGGGGGAAGTTAACAGGACCCATCTCCTCTGGAAGGCGCTTTCGAGAATAACTCTCGTGACTCAGGCATCCCCTCTGAGGATTCCCACCTTTATGCCCAGCAGCTATATAATCTATTTTTTCCAAGTACTTATTTTTCTTCTCCCTAAACACAGTTCTGGCAAATAAGATTCTCTCCATCAACTTTTGCTTTCAGGGATGTTTTAGTGCCTTATGATACTCTAATTTCCTTTCCATGCCTGCTGGGTTACCCATTAATGTGAATTTGCCAAAAACAAACCAACAACAAAAAAAAAACAAACCAACAAACCAGTAAAATAGAAAAGGGATATGACCAGCCTTGTAGTTTAGAAAGGTAATTAAATGAGTTTGTACTTACGAGTTGTGTAGAATGATGTGTGGAATATAGTAAGCATCAGTAAAGGTGAGCTACTACTGTAACAACTGCAACTGCTGCTACATCACTCCTATGAATTGGAAAAAAAGACACAGACCCACAATTTCCACCCCCAACCTGAAAGCACATAGGCAGGTCTGGTCTCCTCTGCTAATGTGGCCTCACAAGGACAGAAAGCACATCTCTCTTACTGACTGATTTGTGCTGAGGACTCAGCATTGCTTGATAAAGACGTGGAGAGTAAACCACGAACGAGCTAACTTAATCCTCACAAACTTGACATTCTTTTCTGAGTTGTTACAGTGAACTAATGCCATTTTCCCCCAAGATGAACCTGATACACCCATTCAACTCAAATTTTATATTGATTGAAAAGTGTAGATTCTCATGATGAGAAGGAAATGAAAAAGAAATATGTCATTAGGGGAGGGGAGAGAGAGGCTTCTTCCAATTAATTAAGAAATGATTGTTTTCTCATTGTTTTAATGAAAACATAGTTTCTCTTGTCATTCCGTGTCAGAGAGTCGTGGGAGGAGATAAAAACCACAGGCAGGTAAGGAGGGAAGCACTCATAACCAAAGGGAGTCTGCAAGGGTAGACAGCACATCTGCCAAGCCTGGTGATGGAAGGCAAGGGAAGTGCATGGAATGTAGCGCATTTCCCTGACTGAAAACAACCATGGCTTTTTGCAAATCTTGTATTCACTTACATTTTAAAGGGAAAACAATAATAATAAATAATGAATGCCATTCCAGGACATGTTTTGTTAAAAAGTAATTGATACGTGTAGCATCGCATTTGAGACTCAGCTCATCTTCTGCAAAGCAGGTCTATACATATAACCTCTCACATCTAGTGTTGTGCAAAGTACTCTACATGCTGGCCCTCCGTGAGGGTCCAACAATGTGAATGTCTGTCATCGGCGTGTCATTATCAACAACTCCTTCCTTCAGGTCTCACAGGTTGACCACATATCGCAGGGGAGGTGACATCAGCAGGAAGAAGCACCCTGTCCTGCTCGGGCCCCTCTGTCTCAACTAGAGCCAGGGCTTTAATTCAGGCTCTCAGTAAAAATGCTCCTTCCTATGACATAGAGTTTTGTCACTTTCTTTTTTTGGTTGCAGAGATTTTTTTATTTGCCAGTTTTGATAATATACTCATTTTCTCATCTTGCAATACATATTTTTAGAGCTTGTCAGGCTTTAAGCTTTAATTAAAAATAAGTACATTTGATGGTGAAATAGGAGTCATCTCACCACATATTTATGGTAATGATTTCTGTTTGAACATCTTTAGATTCTTAAAACTAAAAGGCCACAGAGTTTGAAATGGGGCATAGAGAAAGGGAAGAGAGAGGGGAAGGGGGAGATGAATAATGAAGTACTCGGGGTGAAGGGATACTCCCAGGAGCTGGGTTTCTAGACAGCTAACTATCTGGGAAGGGACTCAAAGAAGGGCACATTTGCAGTAGTTACAGATTTGAAAGGGGTAATACAGGACTCTCTGCCTGGATAGTGAAAGAACAAGGCATAGTCCCAAGGGACTAATACTGTTGCAGAAGGAATGCCCTGTACCTTCTGTTATGATTATTCAATACCAATGATGTGTCAGACATTGCTCTATTAGTTAGTACTTTTCATGTATTATTTTCTGTTTAATAACAAAGCATTATCATCCCTAGATTGGCATAGCCACTAAGAGCACAGTCTCTGAACAGTCTATATTTTGGGGGTCACCCCTCTTGTCCAGATGAGTAGTAATTGGCTCTTTATGAAAACTGGGGTTTGGCTTCTTTTAATAAGAGGCACTGAAAAGTATAGGTATTTGGGAATTAATAATATGTCTCAAATGGCATTTATTTTATTTTGTTCTGAGGGGCAGCCAATTGTATCAAATATTTGAGTTGTGCTTACAGCCCCGACTCTGGAAAACAGGAACTTGAACACTCACAAAGGTCACCCCCATTAAAACAGGGAGAAGAGTGAGCAGATAATCACCTTGAATCTTTCCAGGTCAAATCTGTAAATCCATGAGGTGATTATGTGTTCTGAGATCTCAGTACCAGCTTCCAAGATAAACACCCCGGTAGGTCCCAGAATGGAAAAAGCCTTTCCGGTTTTGATACAGTTGAGCTGACTCTGCCTCAGGTGCAGTCTTCCAGGGCTGAGTACCATCCTGGTCACCACTGCTGACAAGGGAGCCTTTGTGTTCTGACTGTTGTTTACTAGATGCTCCAAGGGTGAGGGAGAGTTAAAGTGGGCCTGCAGGGGTGATGCTTTTCATTGTTTCCAGTTTCCCCAGCTCCTGCTCCACTCCCTTGACTGGGTGCACACAGCAGGAAGAGAGGCCCCTTAGGGTCAGCCCAGAGCAGCTTCTGCCTCAGGCTTTCCTTGCTGCACAAAGGAGGGGAAGAAAGGATCTCCCATCTGCGCTTGCTTCCAGGAGCCCAGCTCTGTGAACACCCAGGCTTCTGATAACAGTTCTGCAATAAATACCTGCCGAGGATGGACTTCATTTCCCAGAAGAAAGTTTAAACTGCCCTGGAAAATTCTGATTGCTAATGAATGTTTAGGCAAAAGTTGCTGTTGAGTGGCATGGAACCCTGAAACCACTGTCCCCTTAATCTGAGATCATCTTTTTAAAATTATTTTTTTCTAGATCCAGCATCAGTAACAAAAATGTATCAAGTTTCTTCTCAAAAAAAAATGCACACTGAGCTTCCAAAGAGATGCATTAACACTTTGCACACAATGAACAATAGCTCTCGGGTCTTCAAACTTTGGTCAGCGATGATGTCATTTGAGCATAAACATGTATTTATATATTAATATAGATGATTAGATAGTTAACATTTGGTCATTCTTGGTTTAAAATCAAGTATTATTTATTATTTAAAAATTTTATTAATTTATTATTAATCACTACTGAGTAAAAAATAAATTTTTCTTCATATTTCATATTATAATATTGTCTATCTTTCTAAGAACTTTTCTTGCATGCCAGTTGTTAAAATAGGTCATTTTAAATGCCTTTTCCTTTGTTCTTCCTGCATTCTAATTCTGATTGTACTAGTTATTAACTCAGGAACCTTAGGCAAGTGAATCTATTTTCTTAAGGTTAAGTTTCCTAAAAATTTTAAACTTGAATGAAATGAGTAAATGTGTAACACCATGCAATTTTCTTTTTTTAAAAGATTGTACTTATTTACTTCTTAGAGAGAAGGAAAGGAAGGGGGAAAGAACAGGAGAGAAAGATTAGTGTGGAAGAGATTCATCAATTGGTTACTTCTCTCACACCCCCAACTGGGGAACCTGGCCTGAAACCCAGGCATGTGCCCTGACTGGGAATCAAACCTGTGACCTTTGGTTTGCAAGCTGGCATTCAGTCCACTGAGCCACACCAGCCAGGGTCAATTTTCTTTTAATTCAACTGAATTCAATACACTCTTACTGAGCACATATTTGACAAACAATCTGCATGTTATTTTATTTCTTCTTCTTAATCACCATGTGAAGGAGGTATTATCCACTGTATTCTAGTCATACAAAGGAGGAAATTGGAGCTCAGAAGGTTAATAAACTTAAAAAATGTTCATAATTAGTGAATGAGTATCAGACTTTGAACCCATATGGGTGTGATTTCAGACATCCAGCTGCCTCCCCAAGTCTGAGTCATTGTTGTAGATTTTTTATTATTCATTTCAGTACAGTCTTGCATTAGTAAAATGCATCTCCTCTTACATCTTCTATTTTACAAAGTTGGTTTGTCATGGAATTAATGTCATACACTAAATGTCAAATAAAAGCCAAGACAGGAAAAGGGGAGGATAGATGATGTTGAGAATCTATAAGAGAAAATGAAAAAGATAGAAGTAAAAATATAAGATGAACAGTTTATCTGCCAGGGTAATCCACACCTAGAATATAAATTCTAGTTGGGAACATTTGTACAATATAGTGTACTATATAATCCAGCTTGTGTTTTCACTTCTTTTTATATTTCTTTAATAATTTTCCCTCCATCCATGCCCAGATTCTTTCCTTCTTGTACTCCTCAGTAAGCTGGCTTTTTCCTCAGGAGTGGTGTATTTTCAGCCCCCAAGCAGCTACCCTCCACCAGCATGAGTCATTGCCATGCTCGGAATGCGCTTCTGCGGTGGGACTGCCAGTCAAGGGTTTTTAGATAAATTCCACGAGAAATAAGGTTCTATTGTTCACAATAATGATGCACCTGGAAATAGCACTCTATTCCAAGTATTCTGTTGGTTTCCAGGAATATGAAGACAGATTTTTTTCCCCTAAGGCACAAACATTGAGACATACATGACAGTGAAGGATGCCCAGGGCAAAAATAGAATTGCACCGCAGAAACATGAGAGGAAACTACAAGGGGAGGTCAAAGCAGGTTTACAAATGATATGGTGATAGACGCATTCTAAAAGGGAGACCAGGAGTTTGCTGCATGGAAAAGCAGAAGTTGGACAATGTAAGTTGAGCAAACACTGTGAGCGGAGGCGGAGTGGTGTGGACAAATCTCAACATATTTCCATCTTATGCAAGATAAAAGTAGGAAAAAATTAGTTTTTCTGAGATTTTTTTTCTAGATCTTAAATATCAAACAAAGCAACAATAGCAAAAACAAAAAATTGACTTCAAATTAGATGAAATGTATGCTTTATAAATTAAATATCAGTAGATTCAGCAATATATTCATCCAAGATGACCTGTTGGTTGACTATTCTACCACTCAGCTGAGGATTCAACGGTGAATAAAGTCGACACAGTCCCTGCACTCAGAACATTTATGGTCTAAAGAAGAAACAAACATTAAACAACAACAAAACAATCAGATGCATAATATATAGCACCTGATGTGATACGTAGTTAGATAATATCTAATACAATGAATGAAAAGGAGATGCTTCAGCATAACATTTGCTAATAGGAGTGGTGAGCAAGGTTAAGAAAAAGAAATCCAAGCCAGGAACGCTTGAACATAAAAAAATTAGAATAGGGGATAAATGTAGACACTCTCAAGTGTTTAATTTAAAAAAGAGACAAGTATCTGCTTTTATAGCAGGATATAGAAAAAGGTACAAAAATTATATTTGGTCCAAAGTATAAATAGGATTACCCATGTTGATGTTGCTATTTGTTTTAAATTAAGTTGCATCACGAAAGTGACAAAGATCCAAATATGGACTGTGATATTCCTACTCATTTTCCTGTTTTACCGATATGTCTGTTACATGTAATTCGCTTCTAAACAGCATATTGTTACATCAACAAACAAAAGTAGTCGCAAAGCAGGACACCCCAGACCTATACATCATGTTGTGTGTAGTAACAGGTGGCAAAAGAAAAACGCTTCCCAGCCTGGAAGTGTTACAGAGTGGTTGTAAGGCCGGGCCAGACAGACAGCCATTACGTTCAATCCAGTTACTGTCCATATGTATTTGAGTAATTGATTTACTCTCCTCAAGCCTTAATGTGCTGACCTTTTGTGTTTTGGAGACACAAATGTAACCTATTTTATATGATTACTGTGAAGATTAAATAATATAATACATGTAGCGTGTTCAGAATAATACCTGTCATGGAGTACGTGCTCAATACATGTTAGCTTGTGCCCCTGATATTTGCTGGTTCTGACCACCCAGCACACCTTTCTACCTTCTGGTTAAACACTCCTGGCCTCTTTCTTTGGGAAACTACTCTTCTCCCACTGCAATCCTGTGATTCTTGTAGAACTCCAGAACAAAACATCCATCCTCCAGAAGGGTGGGCGTGTAACCCGAGCCTGAAGACTCAATATTTCGTCACCCTGATCAATGATTGATCGGGGTTCCTCATGGGAAACCTCACTGGCCAAATGGAATTCTTCCTTGGTGTTTTGCACATGCTGAGTTGCAGGGAACTGTCTCTTCTTTTGGAATGTGGTGATGTGGCTTCATGGTTATAGAGACCATGTCTATCATCACATGGGGGAACCTACGTAAATAAAGCCAACTCTCTAACAGAAGTGGAGGTGGGAGGGGCAGAGAGGGAGAGTCAAGGTGAGAAACAGCGTAAACCCAATCTCTTAGAGCCCCCAAGCCGTGCTGGCTTCTAAAGCCCTCCCCTCGCCTGTGGGGACACATCCGGTGTCCTGCCAGTGAGTCCCTCCGTGTTGTCTAAGTTAGTTGCACTGGGTTTCTCCTACTTGCAGTTGAAAGTGTTCTGACTACTTCTGTTGTCATTATGGCCACTGGTGAATGGCCACTAAGCTCAAATTAATATATGATTGTAAAGGATGTTATAAAGTAGATATATTCAGAAGTGAATAAAATACAGGGTCAGAATCTATTGGAAGGGATGGTATAGAAGAAATAGTCAAGTCTTTCAAGTGAGCTACATTTAATCAAATCCCACCTTTAAAAAAATCATATTTAATTGATTATGCTATTATAGTTGTTCTGATTTTTCCCTTCCCCCCAGCACCCTGCATACCCTTATGCAATCCCCACACCATTGTTCATGTCCATGGGTCATGAATATAAGTTCTTTGGCTGCTCCATATCCTATACTGTACTGTACATCCCCATGGCTAATCTGTAACCACCTATTTGTACTGCTTACTCCCCTCACCTCTTCACCTGTTCCCCCACATCCCCTCCCATCAGGCAACCATCAAAATGCTCTCCTTATTCATGATTCTGTCTCTGTCCTATTGTTTGCTTAGTCTGTTTTTTAGATTCAGTTTTTGATAGGTAACCACCTTATTATTCATTGTTTTGATCTTCTATTTCTTAAATAAGTCCTCTTAACATTATCACTTATTACTGCATGGCCTTGGGAAGGGCTCTTTACTTCTCTGAGATCAATTTCCTCTGTAAATAAAGAAAATAAGTACTCTCATATGATAGGATATTATTATAAGTATTAGCATAAACATTTCATATTCTTATACCTTCTCAAACTCTAAAGAATCTATGTTCTTCAATTGTATAACCATTCCTTCTGTAAGACACAACATATTAACATAACCAAGCTGCAGTATGAAAAAAAATAAAGTTAATTCAACAGACCATGTACTAAACTTTAATATACTATTATTTCAAAAGTTTCTGGAGAAAATTGAATTTAATTTTTTAGAATATTTATTTATTTATTTTCAGAGAGAGGGAAAGTGAAGGAGAGAGGGAGAGAAACATCAATGTGTAGTTGCCTTTCGTACACCCCCTTCTGGGGATCTGGTCCACAACCCAGGTATGTGCCCTGACTAGGAATCGAACCAGGGACACTCTGGTTCACAGGCCCAAGCTCAATCCACTGAGCCACACGAGCCAGGGCCCAGTTTCATTTTTCATATTTTAAACGTTTCTTTTATACATTCTTTCCATGAATAGAATGTCATTTAAATATGTGTAAACACTCTTGGAAAAAAAGGCAATAAATATCTTGGCACTCTTTAATTATTGACTGATAACATTGACTTTTCTGTTAATGAGTAACTGCCCAGAGAGTCATTTCTAACCCAAAATTTTTAATGTGTTCCAGCAACAACAATTTTCTTATGTATTTTAGTACCTATTAATAATTTTTTTTGCAGGGCCAGTCATCAGAATAGTGAGGCTTGGATCAGAGTCGCTATAGCCGCGCCTCCTTTTGAATGCTTATCTTTCCTGATAATCAAGGGTATTATCTCCCATAGACAACCTCATGCTTATAAGACATATTAGAAACTGTCTTTAACAATCATTTTCCATTACCCAGGGAGCTGGAGATAATGGAATGTGTAGTCACTTTCAATTTGTATCAAATTTTCTGAAGCATTTATACCACCAACATTTTATCAGCTTGTCACTAGAACAAATGAAGTTGCAAATTGCAGCTACTTTTTTTTCATGAGTTCTTTGAAACTGTTTATTTTTAACATGACTTCTTTCCTGTTTTATTTCTACAGTGTCGCAGGCCTGATTTTCAACTTTCAGGGTCCTTATTACTTACTTAGCATGGCATTCAGGCACAACGATCTCCTAGGGCCTTGAAGGTTTTGAGAGAAAGGACTCAGTCATAGAAGGCGTATTACAGCTGAATGCAGATTGAAGCAATAAGCATGCAGCAATTTGATGAACTACCTATAGGCAAGAGTGGAGAATTTCTGACACATCAGGAAAGCCATTATGCTCCTGTTATGTTCAATAGCCCAGTTGGCCGAAAAGGTTACGGGTGATGTATGTTTTCATTATCTCCTACGGGCTTGATGCCTCACAAGCCCCCGGATGGCTTATTCCGGCTGCAATTCTCTTCATTTGCACTATAGCAAGGTCCGTCAGATCAAGCCAATATATTTATGAGGGTCAGCTTGCTTTGAGGAATGTTGTTCTCTGATCTCTGTAATATTCTTCTGCCTGAAAATCCGCAAGAAGTTACCACCTGGGGAGTAACTGAAAGCACTTCTAAAACACATTTTGATTTCCTGGGTATCAGCTGTCACTGTGAAAGCAAAAACAGCAACAAACCAGCATCGACATTAGTTATCATTTATTGAACAGATATCATGAACCAGGCAGCTTTGCATATAATATTTCACAATATCTTCTTTACAGTATCCCAGCAAGCCTGGTACACATGGTTTCTATTTTTTTAAATAAAAAATCCAAGGTGACACTAAGTGATTAAATAACATCCAAAATCAGATTTCTAGCAAGTGTTAAGAGACAGCATTCAAACTCACGTCTGCCTAACTCCAGGAAATTCCTACCAATTACAAATCATCTTTAGTCTAACATGTACAGAAACTCAGTCTATTTGAAGACAAAAAATGTATGTGTTGGATATTTATCATACAATATTATTTTAATAAAAAAACACCTGTTTAAAGCATATGGGAAGCAATATGTACTAAAACCTACTTATACATATATATATATATATATATATATATATATATGGAAAGTAATTAAATCTACAAAGAAGGGGTCAGAAAATCCTTATAGAAGTGAATTTATCAGTGGAAACACAGTGTTACAAGAAGTGGGTCTGTCCTGTAATCATAGGCTGAGAGTGAGCCTTGAATGTACACCACGTGCTGAGAAACAGTAACAAAGTAAAGGGTGGCCTAAGAATTGAAACACTCCACTGTCTACACCTGTCGTAACAAATAGATGTGCAGAGAGAGCACCAGACTGTTGTTTCAATAGTAGGATGAAATGGGAGACTAAGGAAAACTTTCATGTCTTATTAAAAAAAAAAAAGACTGTGAAAATGTTGTGAATTGATGACAGACCTTTACTGAAACAAAATACAGGAGAGAAAATTGTTGAAGAAATGATACAAGAATATTTCGAAGGCCTAAAGGAAACAGGCTCCCTAGAGAAAGAACCCCCCAAGTGCTGGCACAGTGACATAAACTCACAGCCATGTGGACGGTCACTGCCCCTGTGAGCAGCCATGTGGCCACACCTGTAGATGAAGATGCACGGGGCCTGTGGCCGCAGTGAAATACCCGACACCTGAGGTCTTGCTAAACCAGATTCTCACTAACTCACTGGGTCTGGGCCAGGGGCTGAGGGTGCACGTCTGACAGGCTCCTGGGTGATGATGCCCCTGCAGCGGGCTGGAGGACCACACTTGGAGTGGCGCTGGTCTAGGGAAGTGGTTGTCACCACTGGCTGTTTACTGGAATCACCTGGGCAGCAATACAAGCACTCCTGCTGGACTCACCCCCAGAGGTTCCGGTTTAATCAATTTGGGGCACAGCCTTGACATCAGGATCTTTTAAAGCTCCCCACACAACTGCAGTGTGCTGGCAGAACCAAGAACCATTTCCCTACAGAAGCTCTTCTATAACTCCAGGAGACATGCACAGAATGTTTGTAGCAATACCTTTGTATTAGCTAAGACATGGGAACAGCCTAAATACTATACACAGAATAGCTACACAATTGTGGTACAGCAAACAGCGGACTGTCATGCAGGGATGAAAATAAGGGGCTACACTCAGCAAAGGTGACTCACAAGCAATACTGAGCAAAGAAACAGACAGCAGAAAGATAAATACATCACGCTGCTGTCTATAAATATATTTTAAATATTCCCAGTGTTATATGTTAACATATATTTTATGCAGTGAAAGAATAAAGAAATGCACAGGAAGGATAAACAACAGAAGAAGACATGCTATCAAGGAAGGACTTCAACTTTACTAGTTATGTTTTGGTGGTCTCAGTGACAGATAGATGGGTTTATAATGTGTATATAAAATAATATTTCATTACACATTATACAGGGGTGGGCAAAAGTTGGAGCACATCCTCTAGTAGCTGCCTGAGAGAGAATGTATGGGAGATCTTTTTTTAAGGACCACGCATATCTGAAAATGTCCTCATTCTAGTGTCACTGAGATTTGGCCGGATATAACTCTAGATTAGAAATCACTCCGGGTCAGAATTCAGAAGATGCGGCTCATCATAAATACATCACGGAGACAGATCATGGCACCTCTATATAGAGATTTCTAACTGCTCACAACTGCGAACCCCTTTTTGACCACTCCCGTATCTATTATATTTGTATTATTTTTACGTCCCAAATCTTTGAAAATAGAAAAATTAAGGATTTTTTTCAAAAGTGTGAAGATTGCTACCTGTCTTGCCAACTGGCGTTATTGCAACATTGAGACAAGCATTACAGAGATGAAAGCAGTTGTGAGGATAGCAACTTGGCTTCCTTGGTCCTGCTTATCTGCTGTTATCTCAAAATTGTGTTTAAAAAGGGAAATTAGTTAAAAGGAACCAGCTGTACTCACTTTAATATTGTCTCTTATTTACTAACTTCTTCGTGTGCAAACATTCCCCACAGAGTGAAGGAGGCCCTGGTACCTGGCACAGTTTATTTGTATAAAAGCCCTCTCAGACCTGAAGTACTGAAGTCAGTTTTGCAGAGGTTTCCCATGTAAACATCATGGCATTTAATAAGTCGTTGGAATGCCTTAAGACTAATCCAGTAATAAGTTTGGTCGTCTAAAAAAGCAAGCATTCCTTCACCTACAATGACCTTGTGTCCTATGTGCAAAAAGGTTGGGCTAATGGAACAGGACTTTATCCCATCCATTTGTCTGAGAATGCTGTGCATTTGTTGTAGAATGAGCATTGCTCTTTCATTACATAGGCCATTATTTGCTTTGTCAAATCCCTCTTGGCCCTGAACAC
>PVKM010031739.1:0-16698 GCA_004027735.1 Carollia perspicillata | reverse complement strand
TTTGCTTCTGTGCCTGGCTTGCTTGCTCGCGCCCATAAAAACCCTTAGTTGTAAGCATTAGGCGCGACTCTCACTTGCAGCTCCAAGGAGCACTGTGTCTCTGGACACGTTCGGAGAGCTCGCCCCTGCGCAGGTAAAACTTTGGCCAATAAAGTAACATCTTTGAAACCCTGAAAGTCTCCGACATTTGTTCTCGCGGTTGGTGGATGCAACACTATATATGAAAGGAAAAGAAGTCCCTATAAAAAGAGACTGCAAGTTATCCATCTAACTCTTTCTGTGTGGCCATTTATTCAAAGCTCATCAGTTGATCAGAGAGGGTCTGTTTATACCACAAACCATAAACCTTCCCTGGCATGGGACATTTTGGAGAGAGTGCCTTGCAGTCTCTCCAAAGGCCATTCAGAGGCCAGAAATTACTTTCCAGGAAAGATCCTAAAACATCAGTAGTTGCTACCTGTGTGATCTTATATCTGCTACAGATTTACATCATTTAAAATATATATTTATAAACTAGGGACTCAAGTACAATATATATCAGCTCTTTTTAAATTAAGTTTGGAAAATTTTGTTTATACATTTAAATAAGTATAGACAAAATACAGGTTCAAATCTAGTTTAAACAGGGTCAAGTAAATGGTTGGCTTTTGGTTTTTTAATTTGCAGATTTAGTACACCATTCAAAAGAATTTCCAGAGTTCAGCAAATTATTGTGGTTCATTCCAGTTTTGACTCATGTTTCAGTACAATTACAGCTCCTGTTTAATACCCAGGGGTGGTGGTATACTGTAGAGGATGGTTTATTTTTGTTACTTAGGTTTGGCATACGTTCTAATCTATAACATATGAAACCATGTTTTTTTTTTCCTCAGTAGCCTCCTGTTTAATCCAAACTGTCTAAATAGAAACCCAAAGTTCCTTGTGTTTGCCAAAACAAGGTAGAGTTTTACATTTGTCAGGTCTTCAAGAGGCCAAGTAACAGGGTGTCAAAAATTGGCATGTTTGTATTTCTATCCTGGTTTTGTCCCTCCACCCCCAAGAGGTACAATGAGGCAAACATTCGCAGTTGAAGTTATCAGATACTCAAAGCTTAAAATGTCATTTTGTATATTTTATTTTTCATTTATTTTTTATAAGTGAAACATTTCTTATTGTTTTTTTTCCATCACTATTTATCCCCCTTATGACGTCTTCCACCTCCACCCACTCTCTTCCCCCATGAAATCACCACATTGCTGTCCATGACTATGAGTCCTTTTTCTTTTTTGTTGCTCTCTCCACCCCCTAACTCCCCTGCCAGAGCTGTCTGCCTGCTCTCTATCTATGAATCTATTACTATTTTGTTTGTTAGTTCAGTTTGTTCATTAGATTCTACATATGGATGAGAGCACATGATATTTGTCTTTCTCTGGCTGGCTTATTTCACTTAACATAATGTTTTCCAGGTCCATCCATGCTGTCACAAAGGGTAAAAGTTTCTTTTTCTGTACAGCCAAGTAGTAGTCCATTGTGTAAATGTCCCATAGTTGTTTACTCCACTCATCCATTGATGGGCACTTGGGTTGTTTCCAAATCGTGGCTATTGTAAATAACACTGCGATGAACATAAGGGTGTTTATATTATTTCAAACTAGTGTTCTTGTTTCTTCAAATAACTTACCAGAAGTGGAATCACTTGGTCATAAGGTAGTTCCATTTTTAATAAAACTCAACACCCCCCCAAACAATCCAATTAAAAAATAAGCAAAGGCCTGAATGGACACTTTTCCAAAGAGGATATACACATGGCCAATAGACATATGGAAAGATGCTTAATGTCACTAATTATCAAAGAGATGCAAACTAAAACCACAGTGAGATATCTTCTCACACCAGTCAGAACGGCCATCATAAACAAACCAACAAACAAGTGCTAGCAAAGATGTGGCAAAAGTGTAACCCTTTGCACTGTTGGTGGGAGGGCAGATAGGTGCAGCTACAGCAGAAAGCCACATGGAGTTACCATATAAAATATCATTTTGAGATGTGGAGACCTAAATGTGTTGAGCAAATATCTAAATGTGTCTTAGCAAATACCAGTCACAAAAACACACCTGGACCAATTTTATTGGCTTGTTATGTGGTCAACTTTTTCCTTTTAAACTCCTGGCAACTCTCATTTGATTTTGTCCTTAAACTCTAGATTTTGCTTTCACCTGTTCATACCTAATTCTTGTTGGACTTGATTTAATGTGTAAAATTAATCTGTCCTTCCCAAATATGTGCCTTTACCCTATTCATTGCATTATGTGTGAGGTTATGTCACTCTAAAGCTTTTTACTCTTCCCCAATGTCAGGCTCACTACTCAGGTATCTGTCATACCCTCCCACCATTTTTTTTCTCTTACTTGACCAACTTGCTTAATGTTCAGATCTCTACACAAAGCCAACTCTTCAGAGGAGATTTTGCTAATTCCCCTATTTCTGAACTGGCTACGATACTTTGCTATGTGCTCCTGTTTCATACAGAAGTATCCATACTGATTCTCTTATCATACAGATTAATAATCACAGGTACTATGATTGTACCTGAAATGTTCTTAAATAATGAAACTCTCATCATTTACCATCCTACCCTCAAATCATAAAATAGTGGTTTTCAAATGGTGGTTCCAGACCAATAACAACAGCATCATCCAAAATTTTCAGAAGACTAACACAAGACAGTTGAAAGAATAAAGGGATGAAGTTTGGTATTAAGGTGTTAAATCCACTTGCTCCCATAAAAAGCTGGGCAATGATACCTGTAGCCTCTCTCGTAGAGAAGCAGAGGGAGCACTTCTTGAAAATAAGGTAAATAATAATGGTTTTCTGAATATTATTCAAAGACACATAATAAAGAAAATATGTGTGTTAACCAAAGGGCAGAGGGGGGGGAATTTCAGGGGAAAAGGGGAAGGGGTCACAGGAACAAATATAAAGGACACGTGGACAAAAACTAAGGGGGGTAGAAATGGGAGGGAGGTGGGGAGCACTGGGGGGTGGGCTGGGATGGGAGTAAACGACAGAACACTGTACTTGAACAACAACTAAAATAAAAAAAAATTTTAAAGAAATAAACTGGATATAGAAACTTTCTAAAAAAAGAAAATATGTGTTAGAGATGAAGCACATCAATAATGGATGAGTAAAGCAAGTTGAGACACATTTTAGCAATGATTATCCAAGCTTTATCCAGAGAAGGTACCATTTTGGCCAATGAACATGAGCCATTAAAGTCCTATTGGCAAGTCTATTGCTTTTGTTGCCTATGTCAAATTGATGCATGCCATTAACAAACAAATATACAATTCCCTTTTTGTGTTCTGATCATTTTCTGGTCTGCTAATTTTTTATGTATCTTTTTCATGCACATCTACGTACTAGGGATCCATCTCTCATATGTCTGCTTCCTCTGTCTTGACTGTAAAAATGAGTTTTTTCTTCTTACTTTTTTGAGCCATATTCTTAAGAGTGTATTTTTCATGTTTATCTTCATAACAATCCTATGAGTTAAGTACTGCTATTATCTCTGTATATGAGTAAACAGATTCCAGAGGTTAAGTAATATGTTCAAGCTACACAGCAACGACAACAACAAAAAGGTGGGGTGATTCCCTGGACTTGAACATAGGTCAAGAAAAGACTGGGACTCATGAGTGACATAGAAGTGTACTGGGCAAGAAGGAACATAAGTTAGAAATGTCACTGAATTTAGGATGGTGCAAAAAGAACTTAAGACAAGTAAAGACATCATGAGAGGAAGAGAAACCTGCATGTTGAAGAGTTTGCTATATTTAAAGTGGCCTGTAGCTTTTGAGATATTTTCCTGTTCAAATTTCATATCTAATTTGACCTTGAGTTGACCAGAGTGTCTTCATTTGAGAGAAAAGGAAAGCTATATCAATGACTTCCAATGGTAGGAGTGTCACCTGAAGAGGGTGTCTGGAAAATGTTGGATGACATTTTTGCTGCAAGAATGACTGGAAAGCACAGTTAGTATTTAGTGGAAGGAATCATTGATGTTGTGCATTGGTCAGTCCTACACAACAACAGCTTCTCACATTCTCTACACAAATTTTAATTATTTCTTTGGTTATTCTTGCAGGTAAAAGTTCAGTCTCTGGCTATCAGAGTCTAGAATTTAATACAAACTTTTTCAAAGGAATATTGCATTTAGTGGTTCACCATTTTTCTCTTTTTACTGAATTTATTGGATGACACTGGTTAACAAAAGTTTACAAGTTTCAGGTACACAATTCTACAACACATCATCTGTACACTGTATTGTGTGTTCACCACTCCATCTTTGTCCATCACCATTTATCCCCACTGTACCCTCCTCTACCTACCCCCAGCAATCATCACACTGTTGTGTCCATGAGTGTTTTCTTTTTTTTTCTTTTCTGCTCAATCCTTCCACCTTTCCTCCTAGCCCTGCCATGACAGCTATCAGTCTTCTTTCTATGACTCTGTCTCTATTTTGCTTGTAAGTTTAGTTTTTTCAAAGAATTATGCCATCAAAGAATATAGTAACTATAATTAACTGAGCCAAACAGCACAACCATTTCAGAAGGCATTTGAATACACAAAGAATCTCAGTCTAATAATATGTATTTGACTATAGTCTTAGGTCTTTCCAACATTATGTTTCTGAGGAAAGAAAGTAGTAGTAGATTGTACGACTTAAAATGTTATTTTATGGTGACAAACGGGGTTTTTAAAACTGGAGCATTAGCTCTAGCTGGTGTGGCTCAGTTTATTGAATACCAGCCTGCTAACCAAAGGGTCACTGGTTCAATTCCCAGTCAGAGCACATGGCTAGGTTGTGGGCCAGTAGGAGGCACACAAGAGGCAACAACACATAGATGTTTCCCTCCCTCTCTTTCTCCTTTCCTTTCCCACCCTCTAAAAAATAAATAAATAAAATCTTTAAAAAATAAAATAAAATTGGAGCATTAGTTCTGATGGAGTTGGAAAGCTATCTTTAAGGTACTCTTATAAATGTCATTACATCTAGTCTATGTCTTTACATAATTTTGATTGTTTAATCATAATTTTAAATAACTAATACAAGAGAAAAGACAACACTTCTAAAGGAAAAAAACATTTCTATGTAAAGATATACAATTATATCATCTAGTATTTGTGAAAAAAATCACTTTGGAATTGATATGTGTATTTGTGAGGATCAGAATTATTTTTCTTATACTTCAAATTCAGTCCATAAATACTTTGTTTATAATTGAAGAAAATTTTAATCTGGCAACTCACCAATACCCCAGACTAAAATCTTCACATGTACCATATCCACTTAACACTGTCAGAAATACTATGTGCCTGCTTTTGTGTTTGGAAACCCAAAACACAAAGGTTTCTTTTTTTTCTGCAGGCCTCCATTTAGCAATGTGAAATCAAAGTAGTCTTCATATGGTGTAAGACAAATTATAATGTGTGGGGGAGAATTCTAGTCTTTAGATCTTCATATTCTCAAACTGCAGGCTTGAATATGTTTCTCTCATGAACTTGACATGACAGCCTCTTCCCATGAATCAGAAGCAAAAAGGGGATTTAGTTAATGTTTTGGAATCCTGATGAAAATAACTTAGTTTCTTTCTCTGTGCATATTTATTACCCTTCAGCTCATTGCTTTGTAGTGCCAACATGTGACTCTGCCACAGGACAGAGCACAGGAAATTCTTGTTCTGAAACAGATGATTAGGAAAGGATCAGAGAGCCTTTGAAACAAGAACATGAAGATGAACAAAACCTCCTGAAATGACATATCACAGAAAATAGAATTAAATAATACCCAAACTACTGATTTCTGAGCGGGTAATTATGTCAGATAAGATGAACACCCACAAGAAAGTAAGAAAATGAAATGCAGCAAATATTTCTGTGAAGTTTTATAAGTCTGGGTTCTGAAACCTGACTGCACAGTAGAGTTACCTGGGGAACTTTGAAAACTACCAACACCTGGTCCTCAATCCCAGCATAATGATGTAAATACTTAGAGGTAGGGCTCAGCTGTCAGTATAAACTCTGAGGTGACCCTAAAGTTCAGCCAGGTTTAAGAACCACTGAGAAGACAGTATTCGTCAGTATCCTTTCCAGAAAGCAACTATGGGAAATTAGCACTAATTTGAGAATTTATATTAATGCAGCTATACCTTTTGCTACATACCTTGGGGCTATGTGACCATTTTCTCTAATAGTAATAGTTTTCTGTCCCTCCTTTCTTTTTTCCTTCCTTCCCACTAATGTGTACTGAATGTTTTGTTATTGTTGGTACTGTGCCATTCACTAGGAAAATAAAAATCTAACAAGACCTCCTCTCTGTCCCTGAAGTGTTTACAAACTAGAGTTCTTGGGAATGAACAGAGACAGACCAGGCTATTTTGTTCAAAATCTTAAGTCACTACAGATATTGGAACACTCAATAAAAAATAACACATCCATATGCTCATGGCATTTTGTCAGAGAAACTATGGTTCTGTATCCTGTCTCTTTTTATCTTCATAATATATTTTAATTGACACTCTCTTATTTTAAAACTGTAGTTATGATAATTCATGAAAAAGAAGGAAATATCTCATACATAATAAAAATAAAACAGTCTGTATTTGTGATTTTAGGAAGTAATTTAGTGGTACCTCCAGTTTTTTACAGGTAGAAGAAGACTTCTCCCAGTCTGCTTCTAGAGATTGAACATTGTGTCATATGTTATTACAAAGACATATACTTAAAACTTTACTGAGGTTAAACTCCAGATATTAGTTAAATGTCCAGATTGCTTGGAAATAATTATTTCAATTCAGAAATTCTTTTCTCAACCAGTGCTTTCTAATTTTTATTATGTGTTAATTTTTACCTTTCCTTCTATCTAATATGCATTCTTTCCACAAATATGGAAGTTCTTTGAAACTAAAAACAGAAGATGATCCTATTGTCTTTATTGTGGTGATAGCATCATGGGTATTTGCATATGTCCAAAGGTACTCAAACTATCACACTGTACACATTAAATATGTTCGGGTTTTGTATATCAACTAAACCTTAATAACACTATTAAAAAATCAACCACTCAACCAATAAACAAAACAGAAGACAATGAAAATGATAGTAATGCCAATAAACATAATGCAAAAAATGTTTAGGGAAGAGTAGAAACAGAGGTATAACATGGATGGGATGATGGAAATAAATTTCTACAGAACCACTTCAGGATCAATAAGGAAAAATGAGTACCAACAGGCACTGAAACTGCACTGCCTTTTATTTGCTACAAGAATTAGGAGAAATGTCTTTACCTGGAACCACTGTTCTGGTATGTTCTTCTGTCGGAGCAGAGCTAAGGTCAAGAGGCAGGGGAATTGGAATTGCTGATTCAATTGTTCCTAGCCATACCCTAAATGAAATTCTACAATGATGAGAAGAATCTGTGTACCCTGCTAAGTGTCCTGCAATCTTCAGAAACTTTTTTATCAGTTAAAAATGCTTGAACATTCAATTTAATATAAGTGGAGACAACTCTACTTGGACAACAATAAAAATGTGAAAAAACATTTAGAACAGTAGCTGGCAAAATAAGACAGTCACAGAAATACAAATAGTGTATGATTTCACTTACATATGGGGAAAATAAAAATGTCAAAGTCATAGAACCAGAGCATAGTATAGTGGTTACCAGGGGCTGGAGGGTGGGGGATATGGGGAGATGTTGGTCAAAGAGTACAAATTTCCAGTTAAATGATGAATACGTTCTAGACATCTAATGTAGAACATGGTGAACATGGTTAATAATACTAGACTGCACACTTGAAATTTGCTGAGAGAATAGATCTTAACTGTTCTCACCACACATACAAAAATGGCAATTATGTGAGGTGATGCATGTGGTTAATTATAAGTTAGAAAAACTCACCATTGCCACCAACTGAACATTAGGGAAAACTCCAGTTCTTCCCTCCTATGTGTCTTTCTCTTTTGCTTTCACATTACTCCCACACTCATACAGAATATTTCTGATACTTCTGGACACAAAAATTGTTTTTCCCTCTTATGACAAGCAATTCTCAGCAACATCAGCAGGGTGTCCTACAATTTAACTCAATTTTAGCACCATCTATCTGGAGACAGAGTCAGATCCCACAGGTTAAGGGTTCAGTCCTACAAAACTGATACACCCTTTTCACATGTCAATCACAAATCTAGGGCATCACCTATGCTTCTTGACCCAACTGCTATAAATTTGAGTTTCCCATAATACCCTTCCTTGGGTTTAATTTGTTAGAGAGACTCACAGAACTCAGGAAAACTGTTTACTTACTGTTTACCAGTTTATTATAAAAGGATATGTATGATAAAAGATACATTATCTGAACATTGAGGTGGAAAAGGTGTATAGGGCAAGCAAGGTATGTGGAGAGGAGTGCTGAGCTTCCATGCCCTCTCCAGGCATATCATTCTTCCAAACCTTCTACCTGTTCACCAACCTGGAAACTCTCCTAACCCTGTCCTTTTGCATTTTTATAGAGGCTTCATTACATAGTTGTGATTGACTAAATCATTGGTCATTGGTGTTGATTTGACTTCCAGCCCCTCTTCCTTCCCTGGAAGTTATTTATTAATCCAACACTGCATACACTTTGGTTCCTACTGTTTGCAAGCAAGGGGATAGATGCTGGGACTCAGTGGTGAACAGACTTGTCCACTGCCCTCATAGAGCTTTCAGTGTAGATCATGAATGGAGATGAAGGGAGGGAATGCCACAGATAACAATAGCCCTGATTGCAATTATTATGAAGGTTATGAAATATAATATAGGGTGATATGCATAGTCTGAGGATAACAGGGCTTTTCTGAGGAAGTGACATTGAAACTGAGATATAAAGGACAAACTGGAGTTAGCCAGATGGTATGAGCTCAATTGTGTCCCCCTCCCCAAATTCATATGTTGAAGTCCTGACCCCCAGCACCTTATAAAATGACTGTGTTTGGAGACAGGGCCCTTAAAGAGGTGATGAGTCCCTTAGGATGGACCCTAATACAATCTTACTGGTGTATTTACAAAAAGAGGAAATTTAGACACACAGAGAGACCCCAGGAATGTGAGTATACAGAAGACAGACCATGTGAAGACACAAGAAGAAGGCTACCAGCAACCCAAAAACAGATGTCTCAGAAGAAACCAAACCTGCCAATACCTTGATCCAGGACTTCTAGCTTCCAGAAATGTGATTAAATAAAGTTCTGTTGTTTAAGCAAAAAAACAAAAATCTAAAAATGGAATAAAACCACAGTGCTTCACTTTTAATGGTCTGGGACAACTTTTAAAGTACAAAAAGCCTAATAAGTCAGAATCTCAGAAGTGGAACCTAAGAGACCTAGTTTTAGCAAGATTCTCAGATGTTGCTTTTCTTTATCAAAATTTCAGAACTATCATCCAACAACAACCTTTCTCAACCAGGATTCCTTAAGGGAATTAAGTCCTACAGAAAATTATTTCAGTTACTATTTTATCAGTTCTCCCTAAGATGATACCATACCATTCTAGATACATAAAATATAATTTTATCCATCACATGCAATGGATGTTTTAGGGCAGTGAGGCCTAATTCTGTCAAGAAACCTTGCTTGAGAAAAGCTGGTAGAAGGTAAAATAAATAGCACAGTAATGATTTACCATGAATTACCCACAGAGTAGCAATATTAAAGTTATTAGCTAGCATTTTTATCTTAACTTTATTATTAACCAGCCACATGTCATTAGACAACTCACCTAGCTAGTTTTAATCTATCTCCTCAACTGAATTATCAGTGGAGTTAACAAATCACCATTAATAAATTTAGTAACTGTGACCATTTTTAAAGGGGCAAATAAGGTTACTGTCTAAAGGTGGTGTGAGTTAATGAATAATGCATAAGACCATTTAAAAAAGAGCATATCGCATAGCAAGAGTCTGATAATAGCTATGTTTTCATGCTGTTGTCTAGTATTTATATTGTCCTTCCACAAATCGTATTTGATAACCCAAATATGCCAAGAAGTGAATATTACATACCATAGGGAAGGGAAAATAACTTTCCTTCTACCCATTTAAGTTCTTCTGGCTTGTCTAATAATCAAAATCACAAGAAACAGATTAATAGGAGAAAATAACCAAATTTACTACCTATGTACACACAGGGATAAGAATATAAGGCAAGAAGACAAATTGAGCAGTTGAGCTTTATATGCCATCTTGAGCTAAGAAGAAAAAAGGGAAGTAGTGGTTTGGACTTTGAAGGGGAGATAGGGAATGCACAGGTAGATGACACAGAGAAAATATATAGTACACAAATACTTGATGGGCCACCCAGAAACAATGAGGCACACAGTGGTGAGGGGAGTCCAACAAACACACTATGCTAGGTTCCTCCCTGTATGTCAAACTCAGTTTATATTATTCTAAGGTGATTTTTTTTTTCCTTTAAGCAGGTTTTTCTACCTCAATTCTCTTTGGGCAGGTAAGGGGAGGGTAAAGGCTCTTCTTGAGTCTTTTGCTTCTTGAAAATAACCAGCATAAAATAATCAATATGCCCAAAATGGCATGTTTGGGGGTATCAAAATTCTGTTACTGTCATTACTAAAACCAGAAAATAGTCCTAAAAAATATTCACTAAGTTTTCTTTTTTGTTCCAAAATAGATATACCTGCATGTTTTTGTTTCTTTTTTTATTGATGTTCAAGTATAATTGTCTCCATTTTCCCTGCATCACTCCCCCGACCTCAGCCAACCTCACCTCCTATCCTTGCTCTTACCCCTTGTTGGTTTTGACCATGTGTCCTTTAAACATGTCCCTGAAAACACTTCCCCCTTTTTCACCCTTTTTCCCCTCCCACTTCCCCTCTGGTTACTGCCAGTTTGTTCTTAATTTCACTGTCTCTGGTTATATTTTCCTTTCCTGTTTGTTTTGTTGATTATGTTCCAGTTAAAGGTGAGATCATATGGTATTTGTCTTTCACCACCTGGCTTATTTCACTTAGCATAATGCTCTCCAGTTCCACCCATGTTGTCCCAAAGGATAGGGGCTCCTTCTTTCTTTCTGTTGCATAGTATTCCATCATGTAAATATACCATAGTTTTTTGGTCCCTTCATTTACTGATGGGCACTTAGGTAGCTTCCAGCACTTGGCTACTGTAAATTGTGCTGCTGTAAACTTTGGGATGCATAGGTTCTTTGAATTAGTGTTTCAGGGTTCTTAGGGTATAATCCCAGCAGTGGAATTGCCAGGTCAGAAGGCAGTTCCATTTTTAGTTTTCTGAAGAAATTCCATATTGTTTTCCACAGTGGCTGCACCAGTCTGCATTCCCACCAACAGTGCACTAGGGTTCCCTTTTCTCCACATCCTCTCCAACACTTGTTGTTTGTTGATTTGTTTATGATGACCATTCTCACTGGTGTGAAGTGGTATCTCACTGTGGTTTTTATTTGCATGTCTCTGATGGCTAGTGATGCTGAGCATCTTTTCATATGTCTCTGGTCCCTCTGTATGTCATCCTGGAGAATTGTCTGTTCAAGTCCTTTGCCCATTTTTTAATTGGGTTGTTTATCTTCCTGGAGTGGAGTCCTGTGAGTTTTTTATGTAATTTGGAGATCAAATCCTTGTCTGAGTTATCTCTGAGGTATAGTTGGCAAATATGCTTTCCCACGTGTTTGGTTGTCTTTTCATTTTTTTAAAGATTTTGTTCATTTATTTTTAGAGAGAGGGGAAGGGAGGGAGAAAGAGAGAGAGAGAGAAACATCAATGTGTGGTTGCCTCTTGTGCACCCCCCATTGGGGACCAGTCCTACAACTCAGGTATGTGTCCTGACTGAGAATTGAATCAGTGACCCCTTGTTTCCCAGTCCAATGCTCAATCCTCTGAACCATACCAGCCACTGCCTCTTTTCATTTTAATGTTGTTTTCTTTAACCATGCAGAAGCTTTTTATTTTGATGAGATCCCATTTGTTTATTCTTTCTTTTATGTCCCTTGCTGTAGGGAACATACTGGTGAAAATACTGCTTCGTGGAATATCAGAGACTGTCCTGACTTTTTCTTTTTTTACTTTCTCTCAGTCGAGACCAAAAATAGAAGATTCCCAGGCAGCAATACACTTCCTTATCAAATTTAAATTTCTCAAAATGGGTTAAAATGACTCTTTTCTTACTTATATATCACACCATGCAAAGGACTTTTTTCTTCAATAAGCATATTCACTGTTGATGATTTGCATCTTTTCTTCTTCTCAGTGGTAGTTACTGCACATATTTTTACCCCCAAGTGGATGGGGCCTGTTTTCAGTGAAAGAAAAAAGTCTATGCTTTGTCTTTGATGTACATGCCTGGGGTCTCACAGCTGCACAGAAGACAGCTACTTCAAAGCGCATAACCAGAGCTTTGAAAATTAAGTAGAAAATATTAAATATATTTTAAACTTCCATGTTTTTTGTGGGTTGATCTGTGTTGAATCTTCAGATGGTGTGTTAGTCATGGTTCTCCAGTGAAACACAACCAATAGTATCTATATATTCATAGAATGAAATTTAATATAAGAAAAAAACTCATGTGAATATAGAGATTGGGAAATCCAAATCTGCACTGTGGGGTGGCCAGCTTTAGACTCAAAAGAGCCAATGGTACAGATGAAATATGAATGCAGTCTGCTGGAGAATTCTCTCTTACTCAGGGAATCCAGATATCTTCTACTATTCAGGCCTTCAACTAAATGGATGAGACTCATCACATTTTGGAGTGCAATCTGCTTACTCAAAGTTCACCTACTTAAATGCTAATCTCATCCAAAACTACCCTCTAAGCTGACATGTGAAATTAACTATCACAGATAGTATGTAATGGGAAATACAATTTGCAACATTTATTTTAAAGGACTATGCAACACAGAATTTTGTAATGTATAAACTGACAGTTATTAATTCTTAATCTATTGTTGACTTGCTGTATGATGATGATGAAATTACATGCACATTTGAGGATCTTCAGAAATAGATGTGCATCTAAATTTAGATTAAGTAAGCCAACCTCTCTGTCTCTCCATTCTTCACAAATGTATCAATTCTTTTTTATTTTTAATAAAGAGAAATTTTATGAAAAGAAGTAAAAAAATACATTTTTAAAATTATTTGATTTTTGGATTTTGTGCTTAGAAGAATGGCTTAAAAAATCAACATTTATTCATGATAAAACATTTAGAAAATTTAATAGACAAAGAAATATCCTAAACCTGAAAATCCTGCAACTGACAAAAAACACAGTGCAAGATTCTTTATCTAAACTGTATAAAAGCTTCCTTCTCTGGTCACTTCTTAAGGCTGCTGTGTACATGTGAACAAATTAAAGAAAATTGATATGCTTTTTAAAAACAAACAAATAAATAAATTGGTTAAATTGAACAAGATTTGCAAGAGATAAATATAGATAGAGGCAAAAACAGATCTGATATCTGAGTTTTAAGACTTCAACATTTAAAGGTGAAGGAATTATGTACAAAGTAACAGAAGCAGCACAAATGAGGTAATAGGATAAAATAAAATTGCGTTATGACGCGGTTGCCAACTTAAGTTTCAAGAAAGAGGTGAAAAATAGTGTCAAATGCTACAAAAGAAAATATGGAAACTGAGTTATGGTCATTGGATTTAACGATGTGGATATAATCTATATAACCTTACAAGTGGAATTTCTATGAGTGATAGAAATGACAGAGTTGTGCAGCCATCCAATTCTGGGGCAGTTGATCTCCTTATCCTGACTTGGTTTTCTCAAGTTTATTTTGTGACCACTTGGCATATGAGAAACTCCTTGATAAAGAAGTTTGTTGCTCAAATATGCTTAAAAGCACTGCATACTACATCTCACTTTAGAGAGTTATGGAGGAATAAACATACTTAAATGAGCTGATAATTCAAAAAATAAACCTGTTTACCTCCATTTCACTAGTAAACTTTCCCCCATAAAGCTCATTTGTGTGTGTGTGTGTGTGTGTGTGCCTGTCTGTGTGTGTATTGGATTCATGATTTCTGAGCTACACATTTGACTGAAGTAAAAAAACATAGTCATCTTTGGAGTCAACTACCAATATAAGCATTAGCTAAGCAGTGTTTAAAATTTTGAGGAGATAATGTTAGACCCAAAGGATATATGAATTCATGCCATAAGAAAGTAATATGGTGCATGCTTTATAAAATCTTTCCAAATGCAATGTTTGTCTTTATATATATATAAATTTTTAGTGCAGGTTTAGGTTCACAACAAGTTGAGTGGAAAGTACACAGAATTGCCATTTATACCCTCCCCATTCCCTAACCATAACCTCCTCCATTACCAACACACAATACCAGAGTCATAGTCAGTTAGCCAACAATGATTCCTTATTATTATCCAAAGTCCACCGTTTACATTAAGATTCACTCTTGGTATTTTAAATTCTGTGAATTTAGACAAATGTATAATGACATGTTCCAATATGACAACATCATACAGAATAGTTTAACTGCTCTGAAAATCCCCTACCTTCCACCCATTCCTCCCTCCTTCCTTGAAACCCCTGGCAGTTAATGATCTTTTTACTGTCTCTATAGCTTTGCCTTTTCCAGAATGCTATATAGTTGGGATTGTATAGTATGTAGCCTTTTAAAATTGGCTTCTTTCACCTAGTAATATCCATTTAAGTTTCCTACATATATTTAATGGCTTGATAGCTTATTTCTTTTCAGCAATGAAAAATATTCCATTCTCTGTGTGTACCAGTTTATTTAACTATTTATCCACTGACATCTTTGTTTACAATTTTTGGCAATTATAAATAAAGCTGCTATAAACATCTATGTGCAAATTTTTGTGTGGACACGTGTTTTCAATTCATTTGGATGAATACCAAGGAGTGTGACTGCTGGATCCTTTAGTAAGAGTATGTTTAATTTTGTAAGAAACTACCAAACTCTCTTCCAAAATGGCTGTATCAATTTACATTCCCACCAGCAGTGAATAAGAGTTGTTATTGCTTTACATCCTTGACAACAGTTGGTGTTGTCAGTGTTTCGGATTTTAGCCATTCTAATAGGTGCATAGTGGCATCACATTCTTTTAATTTGCAATTCCCTAGTGAAGTACAATGTTGAGCATCTTTTAATATGCTTATTTTTCATCTGTATATTTTCTGTGGTGAGATGTGATAGAAATGATATCTGAAAGCAATTCAAGTAACACAGAAAACAACTAAAAAGATAGCTTTGAATGCAAAGGTTCTTCCTCATAAAACAAGACTTAAAAATCAATAGAGAAAGTGTCATCAAGGAATATATATAAATGACACATGGACAAGCCAAAGGCAGGTAGGATTAAGGGTGGGAGGTAGAGGTGGGTGGGGTGGGGGAGAGTGATTAGGAAAAATCTAGACAACTGTACCTGAACATCAATTAAAAAATAAATAAAATTAAATTATAAACATAAAATCAATATAGAATTATCATATACCTATTATAGTAATATGAATTACCATATTAATATAGTAATTCATATAGTAATGAATTCCTATTATAGGTAATAGTAAACTAAGTAAATAGTTGCTATGGCTCCCTTGGAGTCTGTAGCTAATGGAATATTCATTACCTTATAAATTAACCAAAGTAAAGCTCTCAGAGTCCCAGGTAAGGAAAGACTCTGTCCTAGGAAAATCAGTGCCAATCCATTTATGTAAACAATCCTGTCTTAAGCTACTGACTTCACTCAAATGAATCAGTCAAAAATAAAAACAGAAAAATCCTTGCACTTTTATAAACCATCTCTCTAGCTACTACAAGAAATTTTTCACTCAAATATAATGAATTGTCTTCAAATTACAATGAGATTCAACAGATGCGTTCAGAATGTCTTCACTAGCCAAGACTTAGCAGGGAAATTCCAAAGCAATTTGTGGTAGCTTTGGAAATAGCAGTTAAAATAATTTAGTCTCACTTTATTGACATGTGACCCCTGGGAATGGTAGTGACTCAGGATGGGACTTCAAAGGGAGAAATGAGAGCCTCTAATTCCAAAATAATGCACATATACATGCATGAAATGGTGCCTCAGCATATACATAACTCAACCCAAAAAGGGTATATCACTGAGGCATTGGAACTTGGGGTGACAGAATGTCATCCCTCTGTCTTCTCCTTTCTCTCATTATGTTTCCTGTTGTGGTCACACAGTTTTCAGATACTTTCCCCCTGTAATCATTCTGCTTGGCCTGGTGGCTCCTTGTGGACACAGTTTGTAACTAGTTTGTAGAAAATTCCATGAGTTGTGTCTAGTTCAGGGAAACTCTGGGCGTCTCAGGGTGTCAGGCAGAAGGTGGGTTGTGAGCAGTTCCAGTTCTGGAAAAGCCTGTGTGTGAATGAGCCTCCATTCAACAGAGGTGTGCTGGTTTAGAAGAAATAATCAGACATTGACACTTTCCTCAAGGGAAGGAGGTATGGAAATACCATACTAAAAACTAAAGGAAGGCCACACAGTTTGAGTGATGTTTTCATTAACAACATGCCATACAGGATAATGACCCATTTTAATGCTATGGATTGAATTGTATCTGCAGGTGGTGTTGACTGATGAGAGAAAGCCTCTGATAGGACATTTGGGTGGTTCCTTTGTCATT
>PVKM010031738.1:0-16693 GCA_004027735.1 Carollia perspicillata | reverse complement strand
GTCCCAGTCAAACTTCCCTTCGGGCCACTACTTTCTGAAAAACCTAAAAGTTTCCAGGGTGGGACCCCGACGTCCAACGGCCCTGAACACACGTTCAGTGGTGCTCGGCCTCAAGGCTGGGAGCCCTCGGATGCCAGGGTCCTGCTGGGCTGGCATGAGTCTAGGCGTCCACACTGCTCAGCTGGCACGTGATGACTCCATCTAGCTCTATTTCAGCTCGTCTCGTTCTTCCGTCTCGCCTACGAAACTTCCACGTGGGATCTCATTGAAAGTCTTCTAAAATCCAGACAGGACGTCTCCTTGTCCTTCTCCACCTTAGTCAGCCTGTCCTTTAGGAACTGCTATTGGCTGCTACGATTTACCGCCCATTAAATATTAAGTAGTAACAAATATTCAGTAAGTATCCAATTAATAAGAGATAAGTGCATAATAGCTGTCCGCTCAGAAATCTGCTCCACAACCACCCCTGCGTGTGGGTCTGGGACGCTGGCAGGGGCAGTATGTTCTTCCCCTTAAAACGTGGAATTTCCCAGTACGTCTGCACCCTCCCACACTTTCCTTAACTCCTCCATTTGCAGTTAACAACCTCAACTGCGAGTTCTACCTGAGCCTGGAAATTTGGAGCTCCCTCTACCATCGCTAGGCTCTCTCCAGGGCTCACCTCTCTGCTGCCTTTACTCACAGAAATCTCTTGGATATAACTTCTCCATATGCTACTGTATCTATAGGTGTTTAAGTGAATTTACGTATACACTGCCTCCTTTTTTTTTTTAAAGGATCTTGAAGGAGGATACAGTAAAAATATGTAACTCTAAAAGGAGAAAATGTCTACTTTTATAAAAACAAACTACGCCATCTTTTCAGGCTGTTAAAGAAGCTGATAAGCAAAACTGCAAATTATATATAATGGCAGCCTATCTCTGCACTGAGGCAGAGGGGGTGCGGGGGAAGGGAAGCAGGGAAAAGCATCTGCTCAGTAAGTATAAAGTGCCCTTTAAATTAAGCATTAATTTCTACAGCAGGAAAGAAGCATCTATAGCAATTTGCTTTGCAGGATGTTAGAATACTCTCCTAGCCTAGCCTGTTACCTTTGTTCCTACCTAAATGGTCTTATTAGCTTACTATATCAGCTTTTAAACATAAAAAATGGTTTGAAGGGCAAATGATGGCAGTTGCAGTGCGATATACAACTGACACACACAGTGTATTCAAGACCAAACCAGGCAACAGGTTAGCACAAGAAGCCAGTGCGGAGGGTGCCGTCGCAGACGCGGTACTCACGGGATTGGGTTTCCTTCCATGCAGCGCGTCCCGAAGCCCGGCTCCCTGGTGAGGGCGTTCAAGAGTTCCTGGGTGCCCGTGTCCTCGGGAGCATCATTACTGTGGGTACATGAGAGGCAGCCAGCTCAGCAAATCATTGAAACCATGAATTTGGAGGAGGAAAAGTTTTTAAAAAATAAATGCTTTATTAAGTGCTTCCTGTGGGCCAAGCTCAAAACAGAAATGAATAAAACAGAGCCCACCCACAAGGAGCTCAGATTCAGACCCTATATGTGGGATCACGTTAACATACAGCACCCCAAAGTAGAGCTGAGTAATAAGTTATATGTACGGAGGTGTGTGTGCATGTGTATACACATACTTACGCACAATGACATACATATTTTAACATGAACTAAGTGAGTTCATTAAGGATAAGTATTTCAAAAATACTTTCACAGATTGCCCATCAGGCACAGACAACCAGGATATCTAGGAAAGCGCAGGCAGATTTATTGGCGGCCTGTTCGCATGACCCCTGGAGCGCACAGACCATACAGGGCTCAGGTGACGAACACAAAGCAAGCCCACGCTCCACAGCCCTGGGCAATGTGGGGTCAGCAAGTGGGGAAGGAAAGAATGAAGCAAACCTTCACTGAACAGGAAGGAAGCGTTGGGTCAGAGAAACAGAGACTGATTCACATGCTTATGTAGTGTTTTTCCGTGTGCTTTTTTTTTTTAGCTTCTCTTTTACATCACTGAAACACTTCCCAGATCTAAAGGTCTACAAATACTACAGGTCTGAAGAAACCTCCTGGGCAATGAGATGAAAAAACTCTCCTTTGTCCTTTTGTTTGATGCGCTGGATTGTTATGGAGGAGCTGGTATTTTTGTCTAAAGTGTACACATTAGCTAATATCTACAACTTAAAAGAGTAGATAACAAATACACAGACTGTACTATGCAAAAAATAAGAACCTTGACAGTGTCTGGAAGCCTTGTGTTAAACCACAAAATCCAGATTTATTATAGCCCAACCATAGATTTTTTTTTTTTTTTGGCAAGGGCAGATTATTTACATAAAACACACGTGCCTGTCCCTGACAACACCAGTACAAAAAGGAGGAAAGGAGCTCAAATGTGGCAACAGAAGACTGGCCTACTCCCACAGGTTTCGTTCACTGATGTGCTTTGCATATCATATTAGTTTGTGTAGGGGCTTCAGCCCCAGCTGGTAAAACCCACTCCACTGTGTGATTTTTGAGTCCCTTTTCTGTTGGCCTTCGGCATAGCAAATGCCCTTGGTTTGCCCGAGTTCTCCTCTTTCCTGGGGCACAGAAGGCAAAAACATACCTGACGAATGTGTACTGTTCGTTGTACATCCAGGGCTGAAGTTCCAGGCTGGGGTACTTGCCAAAGGGGGGCACAATCAAGCTGAACACCAGGGCAATGCAGACAAACACAGCTGGCAGGACGATCTGCAGTCAGAGGGGGAGAAGGGAAAGGGAAATCATAGAAAGTCAGAAAGGCAGTTATGGGACAATCCCCTGAGTCCAGCCAGCCTCCCAGACCAGCCTGCACGCAGATGAGGAGTGCGAGGCCCATGGCCAAACTCCACCAAGACACTGTCGGTAGGTTGGAAGCACGGAGCCTGAAAATTAAACCTCTCCCCTCCAGGGCATTTCTGGAAGCTGGACACACAAGGCCAGAGGCTATAGCCACCTGGCAGAGGAACCGTGCTGAGAGTGAACAGCGGTCACATGTCAGAGTGATCTGGAACATTTGGTCCTGCCCTCTTCCCCTTGAAAATCTGAGGAAGACCACACTGGGCCATGAACCCAGCTCAGCTCAGAGGAAGGCTGAGACAACGAGCCCTGGACTGGGAGCCAGAGGACCTGAGCTTGGTTTTGTCTCTGTACGTCACTTCCAGTTTTCTCATTTATAATCTGTAGCCTGAGACTGGCTGGCCCATTCAAACACCATATTGTGATAAAACCACTCTACAGCAACATCTCCATTGAAAGGGAATAGCTGACACTGTCTCCACCATGGCCTGAAAAGGTATAGTTATCTACATCTTCATTAAACCATCTCAAACTTTACACTCCTACCTTCTCTGAAAACGATTACTTGTCCATACTTTGTACGTAAACTCTAGGCTCTCTCCACTTAATTCCTGAGAAATTTATCCTCCAAAAAACTTAAAGATTTAAATGATACTCCCGGTTCTAATGTTCTGGGTTTCAATGCTGAAAATTATCACTGAGTGATTAGTTCAATGGAAAAGTACTGTCAAGAGAATTCTCTTATTTAATGATCATTGCAACCCTAAGTAGTAGTATCATTTTTACCAGTCAGCAAAGTAACTGAGGCTCAGAGAAACTAAGTAACTTGTCCCAGTTTGCACAGCCAATAAACATAATTCAAATCTAGAATTCAGCACGTAGAACCAGAATTCAAATCTAGGTCGGCATGCTCCAAGTTCATGCCCTTTGCATGACCCACACAGTCTGCAGGGAAGAACCTCTGCAGATTCTCTCTCTGTACTTCCTGATTTTCTGGAAAGGAATAAAATTTCCCCTCCTGACCTAGTGAGCTAGCATGCAAACACTGACATGCAGGCAATACGGTGATGAGTCTCCTGGGTCAATATTTTCTAACCTCTCTGGTTATCTTTATCAGTTTGCAGTTAAACATCATTTAGAGAAAAATCAAGTTTCCAGTAATGTTGACATGTCAAGTGCATCTGGTCATATCATCTTCCAAGTTATGAAAGTTTAATTTTCCCAGCCAGTTTTTCCAAACTTAGTCCTCGTTCTGCTCTTCTCTACCATAAATACACACACACAGCAATTACTAATGTGAGGCTCACTCCAAGTATTTTCTCATTTTAATTTTCATAACAACTATATGTCACAGGTACTATTATTATCCCTGTTTTACAGGTGAGGAGATCGAGGCATCAAGAGGTAACTTGCCAGGAGCTACATGAGTGGCGAGAAGCAGAACTGGGATTGAAATTCAGACAATCTGGCCCCAGCATCCATCTCATAACCATGATGCCGTCATGCCTAGTGGGTCACTGGTCGAGAAGCCTGCTGCAGCCCACCACTGAGTCCTTGGCTTGGAACAGCACTTCTTACCTGAGCAAAGAATCCCTTCCGACTCCGTCTGGCAATCAGCAGCCGCTTCCACAAAAGGGCCACAAACTGTTGCTGTGTGAGTTTCCAGCCCTTCACCTGGTAGGAGCCTTTGCCATCCATCCCACTGAGCAGGTCTGTTTCTCTGGATTCTGCAAGAAGCCAACACTGAAGGTCACGTACTATTTCAAGCACTTTCACATCACCACGCCCCTCCCTCCAACATCTTCAGCACTATCTTGGAGGCTGAGGTTGAAGGTAAAAGGCTCTCAGGAGTCAAGGGCTTTCACATCCACGAAAATGTCAGGACCATAAATGTGCAACCACAGCAGGCTCTGCCTTCTGGCCCTCATCTGATGCGTGCAGAAAATGCAGGTGCCTTGAGACAACTGAAGAGGTGTGTCCACACCCAACCGAGTGTTACATCCGGTCATTCGGATGAATCAAGTCATCCTCAATTCCTTATGGAATGTTCTATGAAACAGACCGTGTGCGTGGGCTGACATACTTGAGAACATGCAATGATAATTTCCTCCCATCTACTATACTTTGGGTAAAAGGTAGATACATTCTAAGTGTAGAGAGTCTCTGAAGTCAGGAAGAACAGGCGAGCCACACTCTCACATGAGCAGGGAGAGCCAGAAAGGTTTCTATTCCTAAACATTTATTATAAAAATCCTCATCTTAAACAAATGATTCCTAGCTGTAGGGCTTGGGCATCTTACCAGTATTTGCTTCATTTCTTGTCTCCCTTTCTCCATCCCAAACACACAGGGAGACACAAGCATCCAAAATATCGAAGCCTAGGTAGGGTACAGTTAGGTCTAACTGCGAATTCACCACTCTATGGCTCTTTCAAAGTCATCCATCCGTTCAAAGAATATTTAGTCCACAATTAAACACCTAATGTATGCAAGAAGCTGGAGCTCTACCAGAGAAGATAATAAACGGATTCTGAGGACTGAGGGACTGTCCTCTGATGTGTATCTAGAGAGAAATCTCAGCACAGGGAAGTCAGCGATGAGGCCGGGCTCTTCCAGGTTTGACCACGTGCATGACACTGGGAAAGGGAAAGGGGCTTTTCTCACTTTCTCACTTTTCTTTGGACCCTATCTATCACTCTGGTTCAAGGCCACAAGAAGGTAGCACCGGAGAACATAAGAGAAAGTCACTTTCAAGTAACGGAACACAGATCTTGCCCCAACGGACCTGGGTCTATGTCGGAATCATTTGTATCGACAGCATCGTCTTCAGTGAACGGGCGAAGGCAGCTCTGCTTGTCCCCGAAGACCCGTCTGTTTCGTCTCGCGGGCAAAGTGCCATCTGAAGGCAAAGGGAAAGAATTCCCACGTTTTCTCTTATTTGTAACAAAATAAACTCTCCACATCTGTAACAAACTTGTACCCTAAAAATAAGGATGTAATAAAACAATTGGAAAGGAAAGGCCTAACACGGATGAGCTAAGACAGCCCGCAGGAGGCACAGCCCAGGGAGTGCAGCCCCTGGAGGGTTACCTGAGGTCTCAGCATCCACCCCACTCTCTTCAGCCACTTTGAGAAATATCTGAAAAATATGAGTAAACGAGAACATTATGAGCATCACGTTATGTCAGCAGTCAGCGCCGCTGTGATTATTACATTATTAGATGGTACACTAGTTCCTAACAACAAAAAGTAGAAGCTTCATTTATTAAAACCACTTTGTCAGAGTCACTTGGAAGAGAAGCTGTATTTTTGCTTTTTTTTGTTTTTAACCAAAGAACATACCCTCAGTGGACAATCCCTTTCACATTAACGCTAAGGCGTCAGGACAACCGCAGCAGCAGACACTTGTTCCGAACCTACAGAAAATGAGCCAAGTGGCTTGTTCCAGGTGCATGACCCCAAACCGCCGAGTGGGCTAGCACCATGATGCACTGTCCAGGACAGAGAGATCAGGAGACAACGGGTGCCCCAGCACTGGCAATGTGCTGGTAGAGATTCAGAGATCAGAAGAGAATCTGAACTAGACCAATGACTCCAAACTCTGGTCGACAGCCCGCTGCCTGGGAAGCACGCACTAAAAGCACAGGCTTTAAGAAATTCTCCTTCCGAGACCCTGGAGCTGAGCCTTGGAATTTTTATTGTCATTTATATCCATGGCTGATACTGCTGCACAGTCAAGCTTGGGGACCACTGCGCCCAACAACTTTTATATCCCTTGCAGCCCTCGAGGCCTGTGATGCTGTGTCTCTAAAGGGAGTTGTTGCTGCACAGCAAAGACATTGTGGGCTCTGAAACCCAAAATCCCTGATTCAAATCCCAGTTCGGCATCCCTGAGTGTCCACTTTCCCATCTTGTTACAAGGATCAATCAAAGTTACCATGATTTAAAAAAAAAAAAGACACCAAGCTTAGCACTTGGCACAGATGGATTTTCCATACATGCTGACCATCTCCTATGCGTGGCCAAGACACAGTCACACCAGGGAGCAATCCTAATACTTCTTTCCTACTATCTCCCACTACAACCCTAAAGGATTAACTGGAACCAACATTACCCCGATGCCAAAGACCTAAGGACTCAATGGCCAGTTCCACGGGAATCCTGTTTCCAGTGGAAATGTAGGCTGCATGTCCAGCCTTCGCACTGCTGGCCCTGCTATACCCTGACAACCAATCACTGAACTTACCTCTTCCAGGGTAGTCTCTGAGATGCCGTAACTGGAGATGCCCAGGTCTGAGAGCCGGTCATCAATCTCGTGGAAGAGTTCCACAAAGGCTCCCTCTTTGGCAGCTTCATAGGGCAGCACGTAGGTCAACTCATGCCCAATGTCTTCTACCAGCCGGGCCTCGGCCACATGCTTCTGGATGAGGCTGGAGATGGCGGACACATCTGTAGGGAACCAAGCACGAAGACGGCTCAGCCAGCTCCGTGGCGCCACACGCAGGGTGAGCCATTCCCTGCCTCTCCCTTTGCCCACTCCTCTGAAGCCTTCTGGCCATACACGACCCATGTCCCAGACATGTAAGTCACTCCACAAGTTCATCGCTGGCCTGAGTTCCTGGGGACAAGGACTATGTCTTTGTATCCCCCAAACCAGGTAACACTGTAGGTTGAAAGCTGGTGTGTATTGCCTGCACTCAGATTCTTCAATGGAAAACTTGACTGAACAAGCTTTAAAAGATTCTTCCCCCTTCCCTAACCTTTAAAGAAGTTTCCTTCTAGTTCCCTCAGTAGAAGGTTAATCAAACAGTTCATGGAGAGAGCATAAGTCTTTCTGGAAAATGTCGGCCACTAGGACTGGGCAGAGATGACCATGGCAATCGTTTCTGCCCCATTTATGCTACTGGTGACACTGGCTTCCTATACACATCTCCAGAGCAAAAGCCAGCAGGCTACTCCTGACCTCCTGGGCTCTCACTCTCCTCAGGTCCTAAGCTCTAGTCCCTGCCCACTGGCTTGGCCCTAAGCTCCGCATCCACAGCCTCCAGTGCCCAGCCAGATGCATCCCCTCTAAGGGATCTTCTCAACCCTAATCATCTCAGCTCTCTGAGACACTGCCTGTCGGTTCCCAGGCCAAGCCCCAGGCTCCCCAGCAAGCGTTAGTTAGGCCAACCTGCCACCAAGCTTCACCCTCTCCCACAGCCGCCCAGCCCCAGCCCCGCAGCAAACCTTGAGTCAGCGCCACCAGCCTCTGCACCTCTCCTCCTCTGCCTCCACTCTGCCCAGCTGGGGGAAGCTCAGGCACCACCTGAATAAGAAACCCCAGAATCCTTACCGATGGTCAGCGTGTCACTTTCATGGTCGCTGCCCAGGCCAGCATCAGAACTGCTCTGAGAAACACTGTCCTCCTGATGGCAAAGAAGGAGGTGAGAATGGGTCAGGGACCAAGCAAGGCACAGCCACCACCACCTTTGCCAGGAAGGGCTTCTGAGAGGCTCTGTTGTGTGAGACCTAGAGCGTGAGGCTTCTCCGGAGAGGCACGCAGTGGGACGGCCATGGCTGTGAGGCCACTGCCCGATGGCCTCGCTTCCTAGGGTGGGAAGTTGGCCAGCAGAGCTAACAGAACTGTGGCCTGCCCATGACCGCCCTAAACAGACATTCGTCGACCGTCTGAGGTACAGGGTTTACCTGGCTAGCTGTCTAGTTCAGGGCTCCTCAAGCTCTCATGGGCATGTCATCACTGGGGCCCCCTTGCTAAAATGCAGATTCTAAGCAGGTCTGAGTTGGGCCCGAGTTCTGCATTTCTAACAAGCTCCCAAGTGATCCCCAATGTGGCTGGTCCTCAGACCACACCTGGAGTAAACCAGGTACTAGTGAAAAGGTAAGTAAGAGGTCAGGGGTTCAAGGTTTCGGATGTGAATGGTTTAGGTGCCACTGGTTTCAACACACAGATAAATCCCAGGCATGGACTGTGGTACAGAGGAAAACATACCTGGCTATTGCTTTCAGGTCCCACCTACATCCTTTACCTGCTGGGTAAACTGGAATGAACTTAGCAAATCACTGCAATCCTCACATCCCTCAGCTGGGACAGTAATTACAGTACCTTCTTCCCAGGGTTACTCTTCTGCACTTTGAGATGATGTTTAAAAAAAATGTATAAGTAACAATGAATGCTACAAAGAATTAATTATTATCATTATTTTCTTTCATATCCAGAGTCTGCTAGAGTGAGTGCCTGGCATGAAATCAGCGCTCAATAAATGTCTGCGGCTTTGCAGTTTAAAAGGTAAAGTCAATGACATTTCAAGGTAACGAGCAGAAACAGCAGGACACTCTGCAGCCAAGGCTCTTAACTCTTAATAAGTCTCCTCTCTTCAGCATAATAAAGTCCTCTAAGGACCTGCTCCATCACTCCTCCTCTACGCTGCCACAGGAACAAGTGGACGGGACTCAACAGGGCTAGCATGACGGGAACAGAAGTCTCCTGAGCTTTCCACGTGTGCGGTCTGATGTGATTGCAAAGAGAGACGGTGGCGTCAACGTGCCAGAGAGGGGAGCAGGTAGACCAGCCACTTGCAGCCAGTGAGTCCTGACTCCCCGGCCCCGGCACCAGCCCAGCACAGAGACTGCAACTCACCTTTTTCAGGTACGACACAGTGCTGCTGCTGTTTCTGCAGGAACTGAGGGAGGATTCCACATCCTTCTTGACCAGGGTCAGGTAGTAGCCTGTTCCCAGCTGGTTCTTCAGAAACAGGGAGGAGCCCACACAGCACAGCTTCCCGTGGGAAATGATGGCAATCCTGTCTCCCAGGATGTCTGCTTCGTCCATGTGGTGTGTGGAGAGGATGATGGTGCGGCCTGCCGGGCACAAACACGAGGACACGGGGCAGGTGAAACCTGTGCACTCTCACTGACTACAGTGGCTAGAACTAAAGAAAGATTAGCAGGAGTAAGCACGGGAGAAGGGCCTGGAAGCCTGCGTGGCCATGACCCCTACAATGTCAAAGCTGTGAAGTGAGTACCGCTGTCGCATCCTCATAAAAATAAGCACGGGAACATTTGGGGACTACTGCCTGCCAGTCAGTGTGCTAAGTGGTCTCCACACAGTCTCACTTAACAGAATCCTTTGTGAGGTCGGCACTACTATAAAGAAACTGAGAAAAGTTACATGACTTTTCCTGGGTCTCGAGGCAAGCCAGAGCTGGCTCCGAAGCCTGTATGCCTCCTTCTGTTACCATGAGGTGGTACCCTTACATACCTTCTGGGTCTCCACGCAGACTGCCAATCATGGTGCTCCTGACCTCCCCCACCCACTCATTTACTCAGCCACTCTCACAAACATGAATTTAATGCACCACATTGGGGACCAAGATGAACAAAGGCACAACCTGAGCCCTAGAGAACCTCAGTCTGTAGGAGACGTGGTTATAAGACACATGGGTAAGTTCTTTGCTAGAGATGGTGCTGGCAGCTGGGGGTGGGGGGGGCCTGAGAAGATGACCTTTACCCCCGTTTCCCTTCTCCTTGCGGGCCCCTAGGTAACCAAGCATAACCTCTAAGCATCTGATAAACCAGGACTCCCACCTCCACATGGGGGCGAGCACAGAGCTTTAAGGAAACAAGTTCTGCATTTTCTCTGAGAAGGAATTCTGTGGCTCTAGCAAGGACATCCACTAGCTATTGCCACGTGTCTCAGGCCTCTCCCTCCCTCCCTCCAGCCCATGACACAGAACAAATACCCATCATTTACCTTGTCGATATTTCAGCAAGAGCTCCCATATTCCCCGGCGGGAGTAAGGGTCCACGCCGGCTGTGGGCTCATCCAGGATGACAACCTTGGACCCACCAACAAAGGCCAAGGCCACAGACAGCTTTCTCTGCATTCCACCTGGAAGGAAGAGAGAGGGAGGCTGAGGAGCAGCGCCAGACCATGAGTTAAGGTGGAAGTGGCGAGAGAAGAATGGAGGCACCCAGACCATCCGGGGACAGGCCAGAGCCATGTTTCTGACCCCCTCCCAGCAGGGGACCCGGGGCAGCTGTTGTCTGGAGGGAGCGTGTGTAGGGGAAGGGAAGAGGGGAGGGGAAGGCAGCTCTGAGCCTCACCTGACAGCTGGCTTGTTTTGCTTTTCAGTTTGCTGGGTGGCAAACCTACATCCAGGGCCATCTGCTCCATCTCCGCTTTCACAGTCTTCTCTGGGAGCCCCTTCAGGCGGGCGTAGAACCAGATGTGTTCTTCGACAGTCAGCCTGGGAACAGGGGGGCAGGTCAGCGCTGGGCCCTGCAGGACGCACCAGAATGCAGTGCCTCCTGACCCAGGAGGAAAGAGAATGGGCACGTTTTTCTTTCTCCCGCCCTTTTCAGCTTAATCAACTTCTGAGAAATAAATTGCAGGAAGGATCCCAGGGAGAACAGCAGGAAGCAACCAGATGAGCTGCTTCATAAGGCGAAGCTGAGATGCAACAGGTCACTTCCAGCCTTTCTGAGCAGGGCATCAAGCAACTGCTGGTCCTCGAAGGGCCCCCAATCGAGAAGCTGGCTGTGCATTAACCTGGAACAGCCTCCTTGAACTTCAAAGGACCTCAGACCCCGAGAGAAGGGACACATACACCCTATGGAGGTTATGAGCTTGAGCTGCTCACTTTACATTGAAGGAAACTGGGGCTCAGAAGGACAGAAGTCCTTGGCCAAGGTTATGGAGCTCAGGTATTTCTCTGCCCCACCTCCAGGGCCCCTGGGCCCCTTACTGGCTGATGAGGCAAGCCAGCATCAGGTAGGCATGAGGCAGGAGAAAGGATGGGCCAACTGACCCCCCTGAAGGACAGTAATGGAGAGCACCACTTCCCAAGCCCCCGTGCACTGGCTGGATGGATGCGACCTCTCCCATCCAACAGTTACCTCCTCCTAAAATCGGAAGACAACTAGGTCTCAAAGTATCCAGGTGAAGCCTGCTACGACCAGAGAATATAAAACTCTTAAGTCCTACTCTGCCCACGACTCTGGACACACACATCCAGAGAGGTCCCGCTCCTCAGTGTGCCCGCTGGTACCCACATGTCGAACAGCACGTTGTGCTGGGGACAGACGCCCAGGTTCTGCCGGATGGTGCTCATCTCGGTGCGGATGTCCTTCCCCAGGATGTAGGCGGTGCCCGAGGTGGGAGGGAACAGCCCCGTCAGAATGGACCTGAGGACAAAAATTTTACAGCACAGGCGTCAGCGTCAACCCTGCCTCCTCCCCAGAAATGCTTCATTGCAGGCACACAGCCCCCCAGAGCAGAGGCATCAAACCTCCCAATCCACCCTGTTCTCCCCTACTGGACTCGGACACCCCCACACAGCAGAGAGGCTTTCACTTCAGTGAATAACCAGGAGTGGGCCCGGGTGCTGAAAATGACCATCTCGTATGAGCATTTTTAAGTGAATTCCAAGTTGCAATGGAAAGTACACTTTAAGGCATACATTCTGTGTGCCTAAGATCACATCCACATAAAATGGATAAACAACAAGAAACTATTCAAAGATAAAGAGCATTTTGTGGTAGGACTTTTGTATACCTTTTACAAAGTGGTAGGACATTAAGTGGTAGGACTCTTGTATACCTTTTAAAGATTTTCTGCGATGCTCAGAATATGTTGGCTTTTCATTTAAAAAAAAAAGGCAAAATAGGAAAATAAGGTCACTCCCCAATGATACATCCCTTGCCATGGTTCAGGGACCACACTGAAAGCCACTGAGGCTAATTCTGGTGTTTCTCTAACCTGCACACCCTTCTGAAGCTGCCCGCCACAAGGTCCTTGTAGGTCCCAGGGAAGACAATCATATAGCCCACTGCCCAGCTGTTTCTCACATCTGCTCAGACACAGAGTTGCTGGAAATCACTACCTCCCTCCAACATGTCTAACCTTTCTTTCCACATCCCGGCCTCACCGTTCTGAGCAGATCAGCTCCAAAGAACCACCTTGCTCAGAGCTTCCTCAGCTTCGGGTTCTGACAACACTCCCGAATTCCGAGATCTGAATGGGAACGGTCACGAAAAGATCCCCAGACTATTTCAGGTGGAATAAGTAATATACAGGAAAAACCAGCCTTTGGAAAGCACTGGCATGATTAGGTCATAGTTTTACACTCTTCCAGCTCCTCACGTGCTCGGCCCTCGCCCCGGTGACCTACGCCATGTTCTTAGGTTTGAATTTCTAACTGCACTAAAGAGCCCTCCTGAGGCTGATTCTAAGACAGGCGCACCCTCTTCCTTACATGGTGGTGGTCTTCCCGGCTCCGTTGTGGCCCAGGAAGGAGGTGATCTGGCCCTCGTAGAAGTTCAGGGTCAGGCCATCGACAGCCACCTTCATGCCATCTCGGTACACCTTTATCAGGCTCTGAATGGACACGCCCAGTTTCAGGTGGGTGGGCTCCTCCTCCACGCAGACTGCGAGAGGAGAGCGAACAGGCATGAACCCACAGAAGGCAATGGCAAGCGGAGTGTGCAGAGACAGCAGCTGTGCCTGCGCTGTCAGCACCGTCCTCTCCCCACGGCCACTTCAGGGTGCTCGTGAAGGAAGGCGGGCTAGAAATACAGCGACAGGCAGAAGTAGGTGAACAGTGACGAATGACACAATTATTAATGAAAAAGTAACAATACGAGAATAAACTGGTTTGTGTACTCACAACCATAACCCTACTCTTGCCCCACGTGTATTTACTTAGGGCCCACGTGGGCCCGGGCACTGGTGACGAGAATGCAAGCATGCAGGAGGGTTCAGTCTAGTGGGGGGAGAAGACTTGGCAAGTCATCCAAACAGAAGGTGCTAAAGTGGTTCAGAAGACACATTCGAGGTGCCGGGGAGCTTGTGGCGCAGAGCTGTCTTGGGGAACCCTACCAGGCAATGAAAAAGAATGAACGGTTGACACGCAACACAACTTGGATGGATCTCAAGGGAATTGTGCTGAATAAAAACCCAATCTGAAAAGATCATATACTGCATGGTTCCATAGACACAGCATTATGGAAATAATAAAATTACAGAAGTGGAGGACGGATTCTTGGTTGACAGGGGTCGGGGAATGGGGAGGAGGGGTGGAGGCTGTGGTTGCTAAGGGGCAGCATGAGGGGGCTCGTGGGACGAAACAGTTCTGCATCTCGACTGAACCGGTGACGACACGACTCTCTACATGTGACGAGACTGCACAGAACTGAACAGATACACATACACACACGAGCGCACATAACGCTGGTGAAATCGGAAGCACAGGCTGAGCTCGGGGGCCACCATCTGGTGGCAGCCTACGCTGGTTATACATCCACGACCACGGACAAAGCAGACCGAGGTTATCGTTCCACAGTCACAGTTTTCTTTATCTCTCCCTTCCAGCTATTAGGACAGCATGATAAGTGGGGGCGGGAGGGGTGGAGAGAAAGGGCTACAGTCACTTTTCGAGACGCCAAGAAAACGTCCCCCAGGGACTCGGATGGTGACTCCTTGATAAACCAACAGCACGGGGGGATTTGCAGAGGGACACTGCACGTAGTTTCCCTGTCTCTGGAAGGTTTTAGACTCTTGCCCCCGACAATCAGAGGGGGCAGCAGCACTTACTTTCAGATACTCCCTTCTGGCTGGAACCAGGATGGCTCTTCGCATCACTTTCCTCACCTAACCAGTAGGACTTGGTGCAAGGGAAATACCAGGGCCTGGGAATTCCATACTGGCCTGAAAGCAAAGCACAGATATGAATCAAGCTTGTCCACTTTGCAGCATTCCAAAGACATCTCAGCCAGACCCATGCTCTCCTTCCTGCTGCCTTGGAGTTAAGACAGACTGGAACAAAAGTGGCAGAAGAGGAGCTAACGTCTGGCAGACCTACCATATATGACGTAAGTTCTGCCCCTCCCTAAATCTCCCGGCAACACCATGAAGCAGCTATATGCCCAGAAGCAGCTATATGCCCATTTTAGAGATGAGGCAACTGGGGGGTAGGTACTTGGCTGAAGATCACTCAGCCAGTAAGTGGAGGATTCAGCATTTGAGTCCAGATCTGCATAATACGAAATTGCATATCCTCTACAGGAAGTTCAAGTAGGGATAAATAAACACTCCAGATATAGCCCACCCCCTTAGAGGAAAATTAGAAGGTGAACCAGAAAGAGTTACACCTTACTCTCTCAGAATCTGACCTGACATAAAAGTGCATCCAAGGCAGGTCTTGGTCAAGGAGATTTATTAAGGGAAGTATCGAATACATTTGTACAAATACTAATTCAATTAAACCACAGGCCAGGGCTTAGAGCCAACATACTTATTATTCGCAATCTGTGCTGAAGAAACAGAACCACCACGGGTGGTGATTCTGCGGATGCAGAATTAGAGAACTGGGTCAGCACTGGGAGGCATTTCCTGGGCCAGCTGACCCAGGATAGCCCCGTATCCCCTCCAAGCGCCAAGGCTTACCAGCTGTGCGGCCACAGGCAATTACTTAACCTCTTTCAGTCACAATTCTCTCCTTTGCAAACACAGAAGTGTAGTCGTATGAGGCCTTTAAATAAAGCGAAGTATATAAAACACTTTGTACAGTGCCTGGCACACAGTGCTCAAGAAATAGGAGCTATATCAGTGGTGAGAGTTGTACTTTCAGCACCAGCTGCTTCTCTTTGGTCTACGTGTTTGCTGTAGATCTGAAGTCCCAGCTACTTTAGATGTACAGCAGAAGGAGTAAGGTTTAACCAGAAAGAGTTAAACCTTACTCAGAATTTGATCTGACATAAAAATGCATCCAACGCAGGTCTTGGTCAAGGAGATTTAGTACGGGAAGCATCGAATACATCTTTACAAATACTAATTCAATTAAACCCCAAGCCAGGGCTTGGAGCCCCAGGCCCTACAGAAACTGCAGCAGAAAGGAAAAACAACAGCTCTGCTCCTAAAACTCCTATTTCCCTAGCAGACAGCTAAAGCAGTGTGGGAGCTCGGGGTACCTGGGAAGACAGCCTCGATGTACCACGTCATCACACCATACAGGAAGGTGTCAAAGAGCATCATAGAGACTGAGGTGGTGAGGTTGAAGCCGTCTTCCTCCACAGGGCTCTCAAAGAGGTTGTCCCACTGCACCCCGATGCCCTGCTCCTCGAAAAGGGCGAAGTACTCACAGCCAAACCCAAACGCCACGGGGGACAGCAGGCTCTATGAGAAAGAGGCAAAAGTCAGCTATCCAGCTCCTGTCTCATTTTTCTAATACTTCTAATGTAAATTTCACCTGGAGAAATTTGAATGTGCAAAATGGATCATATTACAAGACACGGAAGCAGTCACCTACAGAGTCCCTTTAGGGGAGTGGGCTCCATGGCAGCATAGGAAATGATCCTATTTATAACCACTCATTATGCATGCACATTTCAGAAATGCATGGAAGATGAAGTATGAAACTTTTAGAATTTTTTGCTTCCCAAGATGCCCCAGGGGCTACACACACACACTTACATCCTTCAATGTCCTGCTTAACTAGTCATGGCTCAAGTCAGAGGAGCCTGCTGGGGCTGCTGCTATTTAAGGGGTCCGGACTGAGACACCTGGAGCACCCTGTGAGTGACTCTTACAGGTGAACCGGGGAGAGCTACCGGCTCGCCCTGATTCATACAGGATTGCACACCCCCTTGAAGGCCCCGCCTCCTACGTACGAGGGTAAGCAGGTGCTGAAGTCAGTGGTCTGTGAGGAGATGGGGCACCTGCTCCTTACTCTTTTTCAGCTCAGAAAAGATTACTCAAGTGAAACCCCATACTGAACACAAAGAAGGCAAGAATCGAGAAGGGGCCAGCTGGGACCTCCAGAGCTTTCAGTTCTATTTGTAGCTGTGACTTATGGTGACCTCAACACAGTC
>PVKM010031737.1:0-16696 GCA_004027735.1 Carollia perspicillata | reverse complement strand
AAAATGACTGGCATAAAGGAGAGGAAGTTGTTATGAAATCAATGCTAAAACAAAAATTTGAAATCCAGCTAAGCTCTTAAAAACTACTTAACTAGAGGCTAAGATTTCACTATTAGGCTTGCAGCAAACTAATTGAGCAGAGAGTCTCCTTACATCACCTTACATCAGTCCAACACTGCTCCATCACCTTCTTTCCTTTTTCCTCTCTCCCTCCCTCCCTCCCTTCCTTGTTTCTAACATCCTAACATTTTTATTCTTCAGTACTGTTTAGCTGTGTATCTACAAAATTACTTGGACCTTGCTCAATTACTTCGGTAGGGCTAGGGTACCTAACCAGTTAAGAGACAAAGATAAATGGGAAAGAAAGTATATCGTAAATTAAAATTCAGCAAGAAAATTTTTACCCTTTGATCACAGTGTGGGTTATGGTTTTATAAATCAGTAAAATATTGATTATTAACCTGTAATTGTAATACCACATAACAGCTTAGCCACCTAGCACATCTCTCAATAATGAGAGTTTGCTTCATAAGGTTAAAAACAAAACATAGCTCTTAATCCATAGTACCTCAAGAGGGAAATCCTTTATGCTGACATCTACAAAAGACTGGCAGTAATGAGGGTCCATGTAAATCAAACTGTCATCTACAAGGACAAAACAGAAGACAAGTAATTCAAAATACACCTTATTATTACACTGCTTAAAATCCAATTTCTATGTAGAATAGCTGAAAAAAATCTGGGAGTACCAGTGTGCCAGACTGATATTCATTGACTAAAACATAGGTTTGCACAAGACCAGATTAACTTTTGCATAATCAAATATGCTTGTATAAGCAGAATTTTTATAAAGTGATGAGATTGTCATTTAGTTTTTGGTGATAAAATTACGTTCACAAACACACAATTATACTCTACAGTTTGCCCATGAAAAATGTATTGCACTACTTTAATCTGACAGGAAGAGCACACTGCTTGTCATTGTATCATCAGTAGCAACACTAAACCCGGTAAAAAGTAAATATGTAAATAGCAACTGCCAGAATGTGAAAGCAATGTCTTCTGAAGTTTAGTGAAACCAATAAATTATGCCTTGTTTATGCAATAACAGAAATTAAACATACATTTTACAGAATCCAATTATGCTGTGGACCAAGTGACAAATGAGTGGCTGTGGGAGGACTGATGAATTTACAAGGTACGCATTTTGCTCTGTTAATCATCCTGCTTCCAGATGATCCCACATCAACTTACTGACTTAAAAAAACACACACACAATGAAGAAATATACTTTACTAAATCACTAACCTTGAAATCCAGCAAAGTAATATGACTGTTTCGGTTTGCCACCGATAATTCCCACACAATATTCAAGGCTTAAAATACCCTGCCAAAAGAAACTAATTCAGATTTAGAGTCAAGAGACAAACGGTAATTATTCAAAACAACCAAATTTGTATTACCAATATTAGCAGTTCCCAAGTTTTTCACCACCAGTTGTATTTTTATTACATTTGTCCCCATGTTCTGAAATTCCTCTACGAAACTATCTTCCCTTTTCTTTAAATCACTCAGCATTAACATGACTGAATCCAATATTCTGACCAGCATGTCACTCAACAACATTCGACAACTGCTGGGTGCCAGGTACAGAGACAGACAACGTTACCACATAAAAACAGTACGATTTCCTGCCAGAGCCCAAAACCCCTGGCCTTTCGGTTGCTTGTGCAGCCTTATTGTGATCAATGTAGTATTTTCATCAGACTTTTTGAAATGCTAGAAATATTTCTTAGATTCTTTTCACTGAACCTTGAGTCTTAGGATCCCAAACTAAAAACCATTTTCTAATCAATGGCATTTACTTGACAGATTTTTACACTCTACTTCATTTGGAATAAATATAAAGACTAAGGAAACATTTAAATCCAAGGAAAATAATAATTACTATTGTATTTAAGGCTGATGTATTTTACTAATCATAAAATATCAGAGATAGCTCAAGAAATTATTAAGTATGCCCTTCAGTATCTATTCTAAGCAGAACTCAATTTAAGCTGGGCCCAATACCCTTAAAAATAGTCCAGTGGGGTCAATTAATGTCTTGTCAATAGTTCCTACATTAATTTTAGCATATATTATGTTAGAGAACACCAATAGGGATAAAGCATGTGTTATTTTTTAAAAAACAAAGTCTTAAATAGTTAAACTTTCCTTCTCATAAATGAGAGGATGTCTTGAAATCTGGAAGAAATAAAATATATATATAAACAAATACTTTTTTCCTTTAATAAGTAATTAAACCATAGTGTTTCTTAAAGCTTATTTTCTTAAAAATAATGTGTTCACTATAATAAAAACACACATAGTAAAAGTTTCCCAAAACCCAAACACTCAGAGCTCATCATAATTAACATTTGGGGGAATCTCCTTGATATATCTATCTGTATTACCTATATTCACATATAGATTTATGAATGCAATTTTATGTATGTAGTGTCATATAATGTATATATACTATTACAAGTTTTGTCACTCATTATGTCATAAATATTATTTCCTACCAATAAATATAGATCTATGTTATATTTAATGACTACAAAATAGTCTACTTCATGAAGGTAACAAATGTGCTTTAAAACCTGATGTGACTATTTAAATTATCTTCAGGTTCTCGCTGTTATAAATAACCCTTTTAGTCTTGTGAAAATACAGAGGGGTTTTTTGGAAAGGAGAACTGCAACTGAAAAAATAAAATAGAGAGGGTAGATTAGGCTAACATTTTAGAGCTAACTAAAAAAAAGTGAAGATGAAATAAAAGCTCCACTAACAATAAGAGTTTTTTATCAGTAATGAGTCGGCTGCTTTCCCCCTAAGTCAACACCCTTAACACAATGGGAGTGAGTCTTACTTCAACTTGAGACAGTCTGATCAGCTGAAACACAATGCTTCTGAACCACAAGGGGGTGAAAGTTCTGAGTCTCCCACAGTCGAGAAAGAGAAAGGAAATATATATAGCAAGAATCATTACTGCTTCTCCTCAGAAGAAGGAGCCCAGGAATGGAAGAAAGACGTTGGTTCTTGACATTATTTCCTTTACAACAGACCAGAAAAGATTTAGCAACAAACACTCAGAAGCAGATTAGGAGCTAGAATGCCATTACATAGAAGAGGATGTATTTTTGGAAACTTGAAACACTTTTCGGTTCCTAAAAAAACTTCTTTACAGTTATCTAGTGGGGAGAATTTATTGAGCTGTATCCATGAAGCAATAAATAAGACTGAAGTAATCAGTCAAAAAAGGAAAGTCCTAATTTGTCTTGCTGAAGAAAGAGAACATATTGGATTTTCCTCATTGCCCATCTCTTAAAACAAATAAATAAATAAACTGCCCACGGTGAGGCTGATAAACCACCACAGCAAATTTCTCCTCCCAGAATGGTAGAGGGGAAGGTATCATCTCTGAAGTACTGTGCAATTACCTCGATTAATACATCTGAAAAATACAACTGAATGGGGAATTTTTGAGAGCATAATGTACGATGGTTTGGCAGGAAAAAAATTACACTGCAGATGAAGAGGGAGGAGAAAGCAGATGGAACGGGGTGGGGGGCAGAGACGAAGGTGGAGGCAGAGGAGGAAGAGGAAGGAGAAGGGGGACAGGAAGATTGTTTTTCTTTCCGGGCTGCTGTTGGACACCCTGGCTTTCCACCTCGACAGTGAATGCCTCTTTACAGGTTCTCGTTTTGCCTTTTGACCCAGCCACCCCCTCTGACCAAGCAAAACACCCAGCACATAACCTACTTCCCTCGGCCATTTCAGCCATTTTTACCTGAGAGTTGAAAAAGTAAAGTGTTTCAGTAGTCACTCTCTCTCATTTTAGTGGACTATAATATAAATTAATTAGTAAAAGCTCAAAATAGTGATACAGTTAAAAAGTCCATATTTTAAGGAAAAATATGAAAAACAACCAAAGTTGTTGTCTCTGTTACCAATTTGCGATCTGAACTTGAACATGTCACTTAACCTCTGTCTTTTCTGTTTTATAAAGACAATCCAGTACAAAGGTATTGTGAGGGCAAAGTGAGATAAACATGTATTGGAAACGTTATATAAATAAATATGAATGTTAACAGACATTTGTTAACTCCTCTATGGGGACCACGGCTCGTCTCTCCACAATTCAGGCTCCAACGAATAGTCGAGAGCATTAGGCAGTGCCTGCCTGAGAGACACTATCAACACCACCGAACAGCAAAGCCCTCAGCCGGAGGGGCCGTGCCTGAAGCCATCTGCAGCTCACTCCACAGGCCACCACGTCTCAGCTAAAGGAGTCAGTTCCAAGATGGGTTGAGTTTCTAACCTTCTCATGGTGGTAGAAAAAGAAGGGGGAACGCCATCCGGTTGGTTAGAACCTACTGAGACATGACGAGATGCCCAAAGTCTCAAGGCCCTCGGTGGATTCTCCAGATAGAATGGCTCATAACTTTGCACATTCTACCAATAACTCCACTAAAGAACCCACATCTTAGAAATCAAAGCCCCAGTTTTATCTGAAGGATTCATATGTTATGACTATGTTATATTATTGGTAGTATTAGTAACAAGTGTGCCTACAAAATTTTAGTAACTGTTAGGAAAAATTAACACACCAGCTAGAAGACTTCCATATACTACACATTGAAAAGAACTGCTCTAGATTTTTATAATCCGTACAATTTAGCCTGAGGAGATATTTTCCACCATATACATAGCAACCACAATATGAGATTAACGCCTCATGTGGGGAAAAGAATTGTTACTGAATCATAAAACACAAATCTAGACTTTATTTCAAGATTACTATATCCCATAACACTCCATTCAAAAAGGAATTTCATCTCAGCACTTGATAAAATGAGAAATTTTATTAAAACTATGAAAATAACATAGACCCTATAATATTAACCAAAAACTAAGTATTTCAAAAGTTAAAGTTTCATGATAACTGAATAGGTTAGTGCCCAAAACAAGCTAATATAATTAGGTTATTTAGGAAAAAAAGAGTTATGTGTTCTGAAATAGAATAAATTTTTAACTGGTTAATATGAAAAAAACAAAGCTGGAACCTCCCCCCACAACATCTTCACCATTTCTGTCTATACAAATAATCATCCTAACTTTTTACTGACCCTGTGGTGACACAGGAAACAAATTAACAGATAATGCAGCCACAATAGAAAAGTCAGCTTGTTTTGATAATTACTTAATATAGTTTAAGATGGGGGTTTTATGAATTAAAAAAGTACAATCTTTTAAAAATCACAAATAACGGTGATGGGAACAATAGACACAGTATAGATTATGACATTTGATGCATCTGTGTCTCCGTGATTAGCCACAAAGATGAAAAGCCTATTCATTTTGTCACAGAACACTGCACTCTTGAAATCACATCTGACACTATAATACTGATATTTAAAATCTCTGTCAAACTTTATAATCTACAACTATAAAATTCTCACTACCCATTTAATAGAAAAAAGATTGCAATTCTTCTGTATTTTTCACACAAGCTATCATTGCCTTTAAAAAAAAACTGAACTCTCATCTCCTACCTTTATAAACTCTAAGTAGTCGATATTGGTTCTTTCTCCTCCAAGTCTAACAGGTACTAGAATAATAACAGCTTTGTCATCTGTGTTATCAGAGGCCATGGAAACACGCTGTTTATCAATCACATCTGAACTGTAAACTGAAAAAAACATAATGAATATGTATTAATGTTTTCAAAAACATTTTTACCCTAATTTCCCCCACACTGGGCAGTCATCTGATCTCTGACATCATTATCAAGGTCTCAATGAGTTAAAAATACCTACCTCGTTCATGCATTTAATAGATACTTACTGAGTATCTTCCCATGTGGCCCTGGGGCTTCAGCAGTGAACAAAATGGAGAAACATCCCTGCCCTCGGGGAGCATATATTCTAACACGGGGAAATGGGCAATAATTAAATAAAATATATGTCAGATGGTGACGGGTGCTTCAGAGAAAACAAAGGGAGAAAGACGATAGGACAAGATGGTAGCGGGAACAATTTAAAATCAGGTAAGAGGCAAAGTCTTATGCGAAACTAACATTTAAATGAAGACTTAAAGTAAGAAACCAAGCAATGGGGATACCTGGAAGAAGAGCATTCCAGGTAGAAAGATCACCAAGTGCACACGTCTTAGGGCCGAAGCATATCCCAGGAACAAGAGGCCAGCACCTCCGAAGGGAAGTGAGCAAGGGGTACAGAAGCAGAAGTAAGGTCGGGAGATAAAGTTACAGTTTGGGAGAGAAAGAAGACAGATTGTATGAACTCTTAAAGGCCATTGTAAAGACTTCGGTTTTCGCTTTAAGTGAGTTGGGAAGACACTGAGAAGTTTTTTTTAGGAAAAGAATGTTCTGATCTGACTAACAATTTACCAGTCTAGTTCATATCTTGCTAACAGACTGTAGGGGGGAGGGCTGAAGCAGAGAGAACAGCTAGAAAGCCACTGCAGTAATTCAGCAAGAGGTGATGATGGCTTGAACAAAGGCGGCAATTATGAAGGCAGGGAATGGTCATAGATGGTCATGTGGCGGCGGTGAAAAGTGATCAGTTTGAAGATAAAGAACACCCTCATACATTAAATGTATGGAGTGAGAGGCAAAACAAAAAAACAGGGAATCATGGGTGATTTGAAGGGTTTTGATAGAACCAGAGATTAAGAGAGATGCCACCTACAAAGACACAGAAGACTGTAGAAGGGAAAAACAGAAGAGGGAGGATTGGGAACTCAGTTTTGGACATGCTAGTTTGAGCTACCTATTAGGCATGCACGTGGGAAGGATGAGAAGGCAGTTATGGACATAAAAGCCTGGACTGGGGAGGGGATCAGGATGGACCTACAAATTTGGGAACTGCCAGCACACAGATGGCACTGTAAAGCCATGAGACTGGGTGAACGCAAACCTGTGTACACAGAAAAAGGGATGCAGTCTAAAGGCTGGGCGCAATGTCCCGACAATTTCAGGGATGAGGGAGATAAGGAAAAACAAGCAAAGGAGACAAGTAGACAAGGAGCCCGAGGGAAACCACCGAAGAGTAGTGTTCTGCAAACTAAGTAAACAAAATGTTACAAAGGAAAGGAGGAAGTGGTGGCTGTGTCAGCAGCTACTGACAGACTGTGTGACTGAAGACTGAGAGGTGAAGACTGAGATGTGATCAATGAATTGGACAAAATTAAATTATCGATAAGGGCAGTTTTGGTAAAGCGATGGGTGGGAGATCCTAAGTGAAATAATGCGAGAGAAAATGAGGGAATTAGGTGGAAGGAAATATAAACTAAACTCTATTTTTTTTGTTCAACATAAATTAGTTTCATTCAAAGCTTACTATATACCCATACTCCCTGTCCATTTAATCACACTCTTCTGCTCTTCCAATTAACTGATTAACAAATTCTGCCTCTTGTGCCCCAGTTCTTCCCTTTCGATTCTAAATTTATACATTAGGAGTTATCAGATTACTCTGTACGCAACTTCCCCATTTCCCATAGTCCATCTAAACCAGCAATTTTCGACCTTTTTCATCATATGGCACACACGAACTAATCACCAAACTTCTGCAGCACACCAAAAAATATATTTTTTGCCAATCTGACAAAAATAATAAGTATAATTTTGATTTATTCACACTGGATGGCTATTGAATTATGTTGGCTGCTGTCACTTTTTTATTTGACAATCTGGGAAAATAGATCAGTGCCCTTAACTAAACAGTCAGATATCGCATGTTTTAAAAATCCTTGTGGCACACCGGTTGAAAACCACTGATCTAAACCAAAGCTACAAAAATACCACAATAGTTCTTTCTATTTGTTTCAATTCTATGATCTCACTTTCTCCATCACTATTCTCAGTAATGGCTTCTGATTATAGACCTTTAAATTCTGTCACTTTTCTAAGGCAGGGTACACATAACCATCTTTTATCTTTGACTTTGCTGAACTAATACACATTCCAATCAAATAAACTTTCCCTTCAGAGAGGTCTACTTCCTCCAGAAATAAATACTGTCGCAAGTAATACGAAGTAATGACATTTCTATTGTCATACACAACAATTTCTCCCTTATCGAATGCCTCTTATCCTTTGTCTTCGTTCAACACACATTTACTGAGGTTTGATGCTGAGGGGTGAGAGGGCTAGATTTCAGAGTGTCTGAATCCATGGTTTTGGTGCTTTTCCTCTATGAAATAGTCCAGCTCCATAACAGGTTCACTGTATGGTGAGTCCCAAACAAATGATTCTGATGCCTTTCCCCTATCCTGGCTATCTTAACAATCGTTGATCTACGGTGAGAAACAGGTAATCATAAGGTGATATTACAAGTGATTTCAAGTGCAGCATTTAATAGAGGTATTTCCAAAATGTCACAAAGCACAGAAAAATAAACTAATTCTTCCAAATGGGAGAAGGGAAGCGCTTTACCTAAGGCGTAAACTTTGTGTTCCAAAACAAAAGGCATTTTAATAAGGCATGTTCTAAGCAGAGGCAATATGTGCAAAGACATAACAATGTGTCCAAAGAATGGCCTGAAGGTTGACAGTGCTTTGCTGTATCAATATGGAAGATAGTGTTGGGAGGTGATGCTAGAAATCCAGGTTGGCGCAAATTAGAAAGGACTTCATGTGCTTTCCATGCTAAAATAACTTCAGACTAGAGTTAATGGACAGTCATGGGTTTTTAAACTTAAGGAACGTGATCAATTTCTGTAGATCAGATAGATCAAACACAGAAGAGGTAGGGAAATCAAGTTAGAGTCCAACTTTCAGATAAGAGTCGGATTTAAATCAATGGGAGTAGAGAAGAGAGAACAGATTTCAGAAGCGTTTTTTAAAGTGCATTTGGTAAGCTTCGGCTGACTGGCTAGATAAAAGCCACGAGGAGAGTCAAGAATAAGGAATTGTATGCATGTGGGCATGATACTGTTAGTGAAGAAAAAATAGAAAGAAAGAAATCAGTAGGATGTAGAGAAATAAGTTTAGTCTCAAACATGCTGAATTTGAAGTGTTTGTAAAACATCTAGGAGATACTTGAGGGGCAGAAGAAAAATACAAGTTATCTCAAATTAGCATAAGGAGCCCTGAAAATGTAGTTTCAAAAGTCCTAGTGTGGAGTGCAGAGTCCTAATTACTTAAAGCCATGGAAAGAGATGCAATTACAAAGGAAGAGAATACAGAATAAGAAAAGGAAATGAACAGAAAATGGAAATTTTAAAAATATTAATGAAGGCAAGGGGGAAAATTATTGATGGAATCTGGCTTTACCTAATTCCTAACCCTATAATTTATCAAAATACACTACACTAATATAATTTCTTCCTTTAGTATTCTTAAACATCAGTGTTAAAGATTTTAAGAACTACTTCATTAAACAAACCACTTATTTAATGAGGAACTTTGTGTTGTTTAATTAACAATATGTAACATTTAAAGACCAAGGTTGATCGTTAGCAATAAAAGCACAAAAGCCAAATTCATAGATTTATTTAATGGTTAATTGTTTAAGCACATCCTTTGACCTAATTAGCACTCTTTACACATCGAATTTTATTTGCAAGACTTCCTACCTGAAAAACAAATACAGGATCTGCAAAAATCAAGTCATCTGAAAACTTACAATTTTCTTTCTCATATGGCTATCAGCCTTTCTTAAAAAACCAATTAACCTTAACAAAAGACCAAACAAAATGCATGTGTGTTTGATTACCATTCTTTCCGCACTATAAACACTAGTAGGTTATCAGGGTAACCTTTACAAAATAAAGCACTTTGTAAATATCTTTATGTCAAGTATGAATGAGGTATATTTAACTTCCCCAAGACATTACCATAATTTATCCTGTTAGTGGCATTTGTATAAAAAAATAAATTTAACAGCATGAGATGGCTTATTTAAAGACACTTTTATTAAGTGCCTTTATTTTATTAAGAAATTAAAGTCTATTTAATCCCCAACAAAGTTTCACATTACTATAGATACTGGTTATTAAGCAGAGTACCCAAAACAATAAAACAAGGCAAAATCCTGGACAACAGCTGCATCATTATCAGATTATGTATTGAAGCACTACTGCGAAATACATCCACGTGACAAATTTTCCATCCTTAAAAGAGATCCACCAATGGGACAGTACCAGGCACACTGGCAGCCCAAGGACATACCTATGTTAAATTTTCTCATCCAGCTTTTTAAAATAGTCATTTTAGCCCTGGCTGGTGTGGCTCAATGGAGTGAGTGCCAGCCTGCAAGCCGAAAGATCGCCGGATCGATTCTCAGTGAGGGCACATGCCTGGGTTGTGTGCCGGGACCCCAACTGAGGGGGTATCAGAAGCAACCAATTGATGATGTTTCTCTCCCTCCTTTCTCCCTCCCTTCCCTTCCCTTCTCTCTAAAACTAAACAAGTAAATTCTTTTTAAAAAGTAGTCATTTTAAATGTTGGAACTTTATTTAAGAGCTTATTTTAATATTGCAACTAAGAATTCAGTGTATTAAGAAATATTTAATAAGTGCCTAGTACATGTAGGGTGTTATACGAGAACAAAAAATATAACATGGTCCCTACCTTCATAATCATTTAGAATATAATTGGAACAAGCTAAACATATGAAAGTCTACCCAAAAAAACATAGGAAAATTAAAATTATATACATTCCTTACCTGTACAATCTTGTGCAACATAAATAGTTATTCCTTGTAAATCAGGGTGTCTGGCTTCTTCAACTGCTTTTCTAAGAAATAACAAGCATCATCCTTTAAAATCCTAACTGTTATTTCCAGCTGGTGACTAAAGATTTAACTTAAGAGGAAAGAAAGCCACCATTTTCCTGACATTCCCATTTAACCTACAGTGTCTACGTTCAAAACTATCATCTAAATGGCATCAAAAATCAGGTCAATTTTTTCAAAGTTGAATATTACACTAAATCACCTAAAGAACATTAAAATATAAATGACAAAGTACATAAAAAATATTGGGTATAAAACTGTAACCCCTGCCCCACCCCCTCCCCACCCCTAATTTCTCTCAACCACTCGCTTGGCTATATTAAACATTTGCTAACCAATGATATTACGATGTGCTTCAAGGTTTGCTTCATATTAACTTAATTACTGACTAGCAGTGAGTTACTTTTTGACTGTCCTCTGGTACACTTAATTAAGAAGTCTGTCTCTTTTCTTTAAACAGTAGCATGATGTTTTTTCCCTTTGTTCAAAAATCTGTCTTAGAATTCTGTAAGTAAAACTGCAAATTGAAAAATATTTCTAAGTGAATATAATGTTCTGAAATGACATACAAAATAACAATATCTGGTAAGAGAAAATCACACAAGTTGTAGAAATAAATACTTTTATTTAACTGCATCTTTATACTTTTTTAACTTGCGCCTTATTATGCGTGTTTGTATGTGTTGGCACAGAAGAAGGATCAGCGACCTGTGGCCCACAGGCCAGGTATGACCTGTGGCCCGTTTTTTTGGTAAGAATGGTTTTTACATTTAAAGGCGTGCTTTTAAAAAGAAAGCAAGAAAGAAAGAAAAGAAAGGGCAATAAAGCCCTTATGAGGCCTTTTACAGAAAAAGTTTTCTCATCCCCAGGGTACAGAACACAATCTTGAAGAGTAAAAACCATGCCTTTATGGGATGCTTTTATAAATGTCATACCAGGCTGAACTTGGCATTATTATTAACAATATAGTTAATAACATTACGCAAATATTTCTTTAATTGTAAGCATCTGGACTATAAAATATAAAAGCAATTTAATATAGTATGAAAAAATTTGGTAGTAATTTCAAACTACTGGTATATGGTTCTAAATAGAATAAATTTACCATGACATACTGTACTTGAAGACATATTAATGATTCAGTTTATAATAATAAAGGGACATGCAACAAATAAGACAATTTTTTAAAAAACTTAAATAGTATCCAAATGAATGCTACAAAAAGATGAAATTTCACTCCAACTTTTTTCTAACTATTCTGAGTGTCACAGACTCTTTATTTTTACTAATATTACAATATTATAATATAATATTAATAGTCTCATACATTGACAATTCACAAGAATCTGATGTATGCAAAGAAATGCTGAAAACATCAATTTTAGTTCTTGACATTTCATTACGCTATTAGTCCATTACAACCTCCAGGGTATGCCATTTTTTAAAAAAACTGTAATATTATGCATGTTCTAAAGTTGAGAGAGTTGTTAGTTTTTAGAACAATTCAATTCGGTATCTAATGAAAACCTGGTTAGAAAGAGGCCTTAGACATCTGTATCTGTGAGCAAAAGAAGCAAACTTTGCCAGCAGATAAATTACATGAAACCAGAGCTACAAAATGTTGCGAATAAATCTCCACTACGAATATTCTCATACAGTTAGATTTTAAAAGTTCAAATTATGTATATACGCTGCAAAAATAAGTATGTCTGAGGCTGAGGACCTCTGCCATAAGATGAAAGAATGTAAAACATCTTACCTTAAAATGTGAGCAACCACAGCTGGTCCATACCAATCTCCAGCTTTTTTCCCGGACTTCTTCCCATACTCAATCAGTCGATGTAAGCCAAAGAGAGCCAAGGGGGAATCACCAAACCAGGAGATGATTTTCCTGTGATAAATTTCATTTCGCATTTCATGATCATCAGGGTACCTCCCAATTGTTTCCTTCAGAGAAATTGTTGGAGTTTTGAGTTCTCTTTCCCCTGACAGCGGTGCTTCAAATGACGCAGTAAATTTTTTTACAGTGTGGGAAGTCCATGATTCAGAGTCTGAATTTTCAATGCTCAAAGCATCGGGCCAGGTCCAAGCTATAGTAGTTCCAAAGCAAGGTGTTCAGATCTTTTAAATAGTTAGACTTCAACAACTCTACTAAAATAAGTATGTAGCTTTTAAACTCATGTGGGTTACTAAACTAAAAGAGTACACTCGGAAAGAGGCAAATGTATAGAGTCAGAAAGGAGATTAATGACTGCATATGGAAGAGGAGTGTATTGGGAGTAATTACCAATGGGTATGAGGTTTCTTTGGGGAATCATGAAAATGTCCTAAAATTAGATTATGGTGATAGCTGCAGAACTTTGTAAATATACTAAAAACCACTGAATTGTTCACTAATGGATGAGTTTATGATATATAGATTGTATCTCAATAAAGCTGTTTTAAAAAGCAAATAAAGATATGAGCGGAAAAAATATGTCAATACATCAATAATGTTTACTTTTGAGTAGTAATATTATTCTCTGGACTCTTCTATAGTTTCTGTAATTTCAAAAATGAGAATATATTATACAAAAACATTAAAAAGTCACCAAATTAAAAAACAAAAAACAAAAAGAGAGAAAAACAGCAAACCCATATCCACAAAGACAATTGTAGAATATGCTTTTTTTCTTTTCTTTGACAGCTCTGAGATGGAAGACCGACTTCCGTGTTCCACTACCAGTACTATTTATCAGACAGCCAGTCGCGACCACCCAAAGGCACAATAAATATACTCACTAACATTCAGAGTATTCATGAGAGAGTAACTTCAGAAAGTAGATTTTGTTTTGATTATATGTTACAATAGAGGTCTGATCATGGAAATTTAAAAAAAAATTTTCAAAATGTTTTTTTCTCATATAATCCTTTCAGAATAACAATCATTGTTTAAGGCATAATATCAATTCTCTAGTAAATGAAAAGCTATAATAAATGAAGTCATTAAAGATCAAAGATCTCAAAAAAGTTAACTATTTCCACAAGTTCAATGTTTTAAATAACAAGACAGTCCCCAAACATATATGTAATTTTAAGTTAACAAAATGAGTCAGATTCAGAGACCTAGTCAGGACTGTGAAATACCTCATACAGTATATAATGAGCACTTTTTTGCCCAAATTTTTGAGGGAAAAATAAGGATGCGCATTATACATGGGCATAATGATTACATACCATGGGTGTACTATTGGGCATAATAATCCTGTGTATAATGCACACAAACAGGTGTGTGTATTATACATGGCATAATATGGTACATTCCAATTCTTGCCCCTAACTGCACAAGACTATAAATCAATCATCCCAGAGTTTAAAAATTCTTCTTCCTCGCATTATCCACACCATTCTTGAATAAATATCTTCTATATGATCTCATCAATAATCCCAATAGAAAGGTTACTAAATATTTGCCACATATTCAGAAAAACACACACACAAAATAATAGCACTTGGTAACCAGATACAATAACCTGAAATAGTAAACTAAAATTCTCCTACAAATTCTCCTACACATTATAAAAACTGACTAATAGAAATGGCAAGGAAAGTAGCACACTAGAAAAAAGTGATATATGTAAGTTAGGTATCAATGACTAAAGGACTAAGTATGATGATCTTATTAAGAACATGCGTAATCAGTTGAACTGATTACAATCATATTTACAAAGGAAAATAATTTTAAAACATTATTAATATATAGAGAGAAAATAAGGAAACCAGTGTAAAACTTGTTACAATTTAAATAATGTGACAATATTAACTATCCGCTCAAAGTCACTGCTATTGACCTGCCCAGGATTTACTGAACTGGAGATATAACCCAGAGAGTTCAAGTGAAAAGAAATAAATAGTAACCACAAAAAAAGGGGGGCTACTAAAACTTGAACTTAATTCATGGTGGCAGCCAAGAATAATAGGTATGTTTAACCTACATTTTTAAAAGGAGAATCATGAAGGTTTAAGTCATAACTGGCTCAATTCAATAAAGAAGTAGTATGTTAGGTTACTTTCAACTTTAGAAGACTTTAGGGAGTCAAGAAATTAATCTCAGAGAACTTTATGCAGTTTGCAAGCTAAAGTTCATATTAAAAAAACCTAAAAAACAAAAAAACACAGAGATTTGATTTACCTCTACCAAGAAAGTGCAGTATGAGTCCTTGAGCCAGCAGCATCTGGCCAGTTCGCAATGTGCAGCCCCAACCACAGTCTGTTGTCAAAGTCGAGCCTTCTATTGGAGGAAATTCTTCCCTGTAGGTCAGCCATATTCTTGAAATAAAATCTTTACGAAATTCTTCTACATTTCCCGCAATTACATGATCTTCTATAGTACATCCTGATCTTGCAGGTAACAGTTTATTTTCATCTACAAAATAAAAATATAAACTACAGTCTAAATATATGTTGAGACATCTAAATATATGTTGAGACATCAATAATGGCATTTTTATATTCAGTTACTGTCCATATGATACAGAGTATGCCACAATTTTTCTCACCTTCTTCTCTATTTAAATGGAAATAAATTGCATTCAGCCTAGTCAGACTGTTATAAAAATTAAATAAGAAAGAATGCTGAATGTTTTGCACACTCTAGCACTAATATAAGACATTATCGGTAATACTGTTATTAATAACAATATCTTATAGTTCAAATATAATCAACTCTTTTATGAGGGGATAATATAAAAATATATTTTCTTTTTGCCTCATTTGACTCAGAATATAGATATCAGTGCTCTCTAAAATGAGATCTGCAATAAAAATATCATGATTGTCAATAAGTAAAAACGTGTTTACACCAGTTCTTAAAATCAAGTAAAATGTGCACACTGTATTCATTGTCTTGGACATTTAAGTCAAATTATAACACCAAAACCAATAAGCTAAAGAATAAAAATATAAAATTCTTAAATATAGAGTTATCCTTTATATGGAAATATAATTTTTAAAAAATTGTTGCAACCCACATGTATCATTTTTAAAGGCTTTTTCAAACTGATTACCTCTAATACAATTTCTATGTGAAAACTATGGCCACTGTTGGGCCAACAATTTATAAAACACTAGTGCTAAAAATGAACTAACATTCCTTGGCTATTCCCAGAGAGAGGGTCTTAAAAATCTTTACAACCTCAGCATGCAGCACCATGGCTAGCACAGGCAGATCCTACTGAATGCTGGCTGGTTTGGGTGGGTGAACAGTGGGTGGATAAATCTGCCTACAACTCTCAGTTCTAAGGCATTCAATTCCTAATACCCTTTGAAAGGATGTTCAAATAGTCATGCTTTTATGATGCTTTTATTCCTCATCCTTCACACACTCATGCCACTTCAAGCCATTTTGAAAAAACTACAATCACCTAAACATTATATATATATATGTGTGTGTATATATGTATATTTGTATATGAATATATATTCAGCTTAATGGAGTGAAGTTGCAGCATATAGTTTCAATAATAATAAACAGAATGAATGCCAACCCCCATTATCAATTACTGTCCCTCAGTGTTAGAGCTGAAAGTTAACTAAAAGTAAAAATGCCTGGAAATTGAACATGGCACTAAAAACATGTCCAAAATTTCCACTTTAGAGACATTCAAATTTGTTGAAAACTTTATACCATAGTGCCTACTCTCACACCTCACCCTGTGGCTTGCCAAACATAATAGTTCCTGATCTTCTAACTAGAAGTGATTAATTCTTTATTCTCTTAAGATCCAGACTCCTCTTGATGCTTACCCTAAATATTACTGGAAAACAGCGCGCACTAAATGAACGGTTGTCCTGTTGACTTTCCACTATAATACTGCCCCTAGCACTCCACCATCTGATGGCCTTTGCTTTGTCAC
>PVKM010031736.1:0-16699 GCA_004027735.1 Carollia perspicillata | reverse complement strand
ATATTCTATCACCTGCTAACACTTTCATACACATATTGAATTTATAATATTGGCATTATTTAGACAAACTCATCCCATTTCCTTAGATGTTGCTTCTCAGCATGTCTTCGGAGTTATGAGATTTTTAAAGCCCTTGGAATGTCAATTTTTATACTCTTTTAAACTACTCAATTTTTATATGCTCTTACAGTACTGATATCTTAGCAAGACAGAATCTTGATAGTGTCCCCAAAAAGAAATAAAAGTCAGTGCCAGTTCCAAACACGTAAAGAATGCCCACATACATATTTGAGTCAGAACGTTTTAGAAATACACACCCACTTCAAAAAAAACAATATATTTCTATTATAACCAGAAAACCTGAGTTTTAGTCCTGTAGTAATACTAGGCTGTCTCTTGTTTAAGTCATTTAACAAGTCTGCCTCAGTTTATCTTTAACCTGATTACAATTCAAATATAGTTCATCAAAGTTGTATTTAGTAAGTTCAAAAATGTCTAGAAAGCTAGGAATAATGACCATATTTTGAGAATTGAAGTAATGAATAATCAGAATTTTAGGGTAGTTTCATGAAACTGCCTCTGTCTACTCAAAGTTACTGACTTCTCCAAATCCTCTTCTGCAGAGCACTAATTTATTTATCCATTTGCTGAAAAAATTCTCATCCAGTTCCTATTCTGGTTACATCACTCGCTGGGCCAGGGGATGGGACACCATGTTGAGTGGAACAAATCTAATTCCAGTTCCCACGTTGCTCACAATCTAGTGACAGACAGACGTCAATCCACTCAGCCTTCTGTTAAATGGATTGAAAAGGGGGCTTGTGATGGACTCATACCATCTCTAAGGGGCTTTTATAGTGGAGAGACACAGATGCCAACAACTGAATCTGAAATTCAGACAAAATATAAATTCAGACAAAATATAAATTCCTTAATAATTTAGAGTCCATTTCATATCATGTGAAATTTTTGTTTAAATATACCAGAAAAGATCTTTATAACTTGTATTTCTTAAAGAAGTGGCTTGGATTAACTAAATACTTTCACTAGTTATGTCAATAAGCCTCTGTTAAGAATTATTGTAATCCAGTACTGTACTAGGAAACAAAAACAAAAAGGAAAAGAATAGAGTATATTACTTCAATAGAGTAAAACCTAGCAGCAAACAGATCAGAACATGGGCAGTGCTAGTACAAGGTCATAATATGTGAGCACCGATCAGACTCAGTTGGATGGAGGTGGGTGGACAGGTAAGCAAGTTCAAGAGTCTTTGCAAAAGAGGCGATCCATGAATTTGTCCCAGCAGGCAACGTTCAATTTGGTAAAGAAGGGAACGAGTTCTTGAAACATATAATAGTCTTTAAACAATTCAGTCCCCAAGGTTTAAAGTCAGCATTAGAGTTTCATATCTCAATAAAACTTATCGTTACATTCATGACCCTAGTTTATATTTTTCTGTGTGTTTGTGAGAAAGATAACTTGGCACTTTCCAACCAAGTATGAAGTGCACAGTAATGGAAACTTAATTTTCTACTTACATTTACCCACTATTAAGTCACTTGAGAATGTCCATGGTTATCTCCCTATTAGGAAGTTCTGTTCTATTTTAAGATGGAGACTGCTGCACCAGGTAGAACATGAAAGGCTGGAACTAAACACCTTCGTAAGCAAAGACGAAATTCTCAAACATCCTCCCAAAGCACGCTCTCTACCTCAATGTCTTCTCTCTGCTTCTTGTCCTCCACCTGCACTGCTCCTCATTGGCCACAAAAAGCACAAAGCCTGAGAAGGATGCCACTCCGCCATCAATAGGGCCTTTGCTTACCCTTTCTGTAACATTTAACTTTCCCCACTGATGTCTGAAAGACTTGGGTGAATCTCCAAATAACCTGTAAACATTTTGTGGAAAGGCACCATCTTTTCTTCACTTTTACAATGCCATTATTTAGTAGATGATATAGCAGCATCCCACCAAATATTGGGAAATGAATATTTTTCGGCATATATCTTTGTAAGGAGATAACCAGCAACAACATGAGGTAGGTTCTACCTTTACCCGCTTTAGTAGACGAGGAAACGGAGGCCCACCGGGATGATTTCTCCTGGTCAGTAATTGCTAGAACCTGAATTCTAATCCCTTCATGTCTGTAGAGATTAACCCCCTGTGTGATTCTGCCCTGCTTGGTAGATGCACTGAGGAGACAGAACAGATAGTTTCCCCTCAAAACACCACACTTGCAGCAATACCCATCTTCAAAATGAAGAGAAAACTCGCAAACAACGCAAACTTGATAGAAAGCATGAAAGAAATGGATCATTTGCGGAGTCAGAAAAGCAGGGGTGGGAGACACTTGAAACCACCTTGGAACAATTAACCTGCTCTTGCCTCACACAACAATTGCAGAGAGAATATTGCTCCATTCCACTCCCTGTCTTTCTCTTATACACTCACAAGTCACTTTAACAAACCCAACATTAACTATCCCATACGTGAATGTTTTGTACTGTATTTATTTCATTTGCACAATGAAACTCTGATGTGAATCAAATTAGAAAGAAGGCAGAAGAGAAATAATGCAGCATTTTCATTTGGGGAAAAGCAGAGTCAAACACACACATGCTCGCTTGAGCGTTTGAATACAAACAAAGGCCCACGGATGGAGGTCCCACCACGTGTCACGTTGTTGTGCTGGGAAGAAGGAAGCGTGGGCTTTGGGGTCAGGAAAACGGTCCTGGCTTTTCCAGCCTCGCTCTCTGACTGGCTCCTGCATTCAGTAAATATCAGGCACCCTGGCTCTTTAATACCCAGAGTGTCAAAAAAGAAGATCCCGGTAAAGCGTGTCCTCCTTAATTAGTAGAGTTTGCTAGGTTGCCCAGGGTGACTCAACATTATCATCAAAAACTTCCTAGTTATTTCAAGGACTTACACCCCAGGGAGGTCATGACTTCCTGCAACCTAGAGAGAGAGGCTTATTACTAATGAAAGAATATAATTGGCCTGGGGATTCCATAGTTTGTTATTGAAAGAGAAGAAGTTTCATTTTGCCTTTCATTTGATAATGGAATTGTGGCCATCAGCAATGACTAGGTGACAGAGCTGAGTAAAGAGGGGAAAGATAGGCCCCTGGTCTTGCTTCATTAACAAGAGAGTTGCCTGGTCCACATCCCCATTAAAATGGATTCCTGATAAGAAGATACAAGATATTGTGACAAGATCAAGTGATCTGATACCAGTTTGTATTTCTGCATTTTATACATTTTACATCCTTTATATATTGTTTAAAGATTTTATCTATTTTTAGAGAAGGAGAAGGGAGAGAGAAAGATAGGGAGAGAATCATCAATGTGTGGTTGCTTCTCACATCCTCTACTGGGGACCTGGCCCGAAACCCGGGCATGTGCCCTGACTGGATATCAAACCACAGCCCTTTGGTTCACAGGCCAAGGCTCAATCCACTGAGCCACACCAGCCAGGGCAATAAACTTTACACACTTTAAAAAACAAATGCACAATAACTGCAGGGCTAATAATTTGATTTGTACACTAATCACTGACTGATTACAGAATTTGTGGAGTTTTTCAAAAACTTTTAAAAAATATGTTTCCCTTTAAATACCAAGCACACACACTAGCTCTCTTAGCATTGATTAGAACCTCAGTCTGACACTCTGCTACTCGTTACAAGTGATGACAAATGATTATGGCAGATGGGGAGGGGGCGGTGAAATGCGGTCATTTCAAATTCCCCATTCCCCTTAGGCTTTTTCAAGTTTTCTTTTTAATTCAAGAGTTCCATTAGATATGTTACTTCAAAAATCTAGTCACTTCATTTCCCTCTAAAACCTTTCCAGTCTAAGCTGCAATCTTTAGTTCGCAGAAGACCCAGGGGCCACACTGGCATTCCAGCCCGAATTTCTCGGTTTTACCTGGTGCTCCTTATGCTGTAGAAACATGTTCTTTCCTTTTTGGCTTTACTAATTTCATGAATAAGTGTTAAAAAGAAAACATGAAAACTTTCGAAAGGTGCCCAGGAATTATTAAAGCATTTCAGATGCACTTTTAGACTTGCTGGATGCTTTATGCCCCTGGCAATCTTGGCTAATGAAGCCATTTACATGCATGAACCAGAAAGATGGTCTGCAGAAGCCATGAGGTTCATTTTTACACATTTAAATACATTAGCAGCATTATCTGGACGTTACTGAATTGCAAGGCCAGGAGCCTCAATTACTTGAGAAGCTTATTTAAAAGAGCCCAGTTCTCGTTACAAAAAATTTGAATTGTTTCAGGTTTATGCGGCCAGGATCCTGTTTATAATGGTGTTGAGGATTATTCTTACTAAAAATGGAGCTGTGATATTTCTCACTGTTGTGGACCATTAATACTTACGTTCACGCTCTTCAGCGGCTGCAACGTTGTACGAGAGTTTCATAGTGTTGAAAACATTCCCTGACCCCATTGGGTTTAGCCAGCTGCATTAGCTGTTTTGGGATAGTAAGATAGTAATTGGATAATTAAAGCAGGAAGTTACTTAATGGCAATAATAATAATATCCCAGATCTTTTCCTCAAAATCCAGTGGCAACCTGGGCAAGAAGAAAATGTAGATCATTGTATAACATGTGATTTGCCTTTTTAATTTGTTTGCATTTCAGGAACATCAGTGAAAGAAAGTACCATGCTAGGTCCAAGTCAAGTTGAAAATAACTGTGATTTTCCTATTTACGTTCTCACTCCCCCTTGTATCCCGGTCACACTCTTGGCTTCCTAGCCTTCAGAAACTGTGCAGGGTCATCAGTGTTAATTATTTATCATTAAGAACTTCTTCATGCAGGTGTGAAGCTTCATGCAGGTACTCACTTCTTAAAATGATAATAGGGTTCAAATTTGTTTTACTTAGTCTTTAGAAAAGAAATTATGTGCTAGAGTAATGGCCCTGAAGGCACACCATCCTTGTGATAATCCAGAGAACTTTTGTTGCAAAACCACAGAAAACTTATGTTGAACATGTTCCTAGGAAGTCATGAGACAATACCAATACTTATGTTTCTTAAGCTTTTCTCCTGATATTAAAACATTTAAATAATTATGATTTGTATATATAATTTACTAAAAGCTTTTGATACACTGCAAACTTTTCTATATTTAAATAAAAGGTGCATGATTTTAGAGATTAGTATTGGAATAGATTTTGTCCTTGAATGAAAAACACTTTCAATAAAAATGCACAGGTGTGTGAATTTTAGCACATTAGGGACAGACTCAATAATATATGACATATTTCCAAATGGTAAAGTAACATTTTTAAGAGTTTTTTGGGGATATCTTTAGATAACTTATTTGATACCATGACAATATGTATAATTTGTAGTTTTTATAACCTGCCATAAGCTAAATGTTTTCTTACTTGTATGACCTATCTTAATAAGGGGTTCTATCAGATATGCATAGTTTTTTCAAAATATATTCATTTTGAACCTTCTAATTTGCCTGATACTTAATTAGGTGTTGAAATTACTATCAAAAAGTTTAAATTTATTATATACTTTGTCTTTTCATATTCATTATTTGATCTTCATTCACAGGAACAAAACATTCTAGCCTCAATGAGCACAGCATTTTATACACAAATGAAATGCATCTTTGTCTAGATAGGATTGGTTTAGGGTGAGAGTTGTTTTATTTTAATTTTTATGTCTGAATTTTTCAACTGTACATTTGGATAATTCTTAGGGATACTCTCATTTGTAATTTTAAATAATAAAATTGGTCATTTTCATTGATCAGCTTATGAAAATTACTATTTTAGCATCTTACTATAGAACTCTTCCCTCACTGTGGTGTGCGGAAGCAATGCAAAGTGCTGATATTGCTTGTAACCCTCCTTTCCTCTTCTTTTTTGTAGTGAATACATTCTCAAAAGACAGGATTCACTTTATAAGTACAATACCTATTAACTGAACCCTACAATATTTTCTTTTTTTCCCTCAGTTGGGGAGGAAAGTCAAGAGGACGTTAATGAACTTGTAGTATTAGTGAGAAAAACTTGAAAGTAAGAAGAACAAGATAAAAAGTCTTTGACTGCAGCTTAATGATCCTCTGTCACCTTGACTTTGTCTACACACCAGCAGGATCAGGACCTCTGCGCTGGTAGCTTCTCTGGGTCCTCCACAAGCCCCTGTGACTTGGGGGCACAGTTGGGATACCCTGACCAGAAAAACAGGCTCAGCTTCTGCCCTCCCCTTATTACAGGGCAATGGGAAAGGGAAGTCTAAATTAGGGGATGACACAAATCAATGACTCCCCTTAACGTTCACTCACAACTCACTCTGATAAGTTACAAAGGGGTACGGTCTGGGGATTGACCTGGATACTCTGGGTCAGAGAGTCTCCCACGAGCAATGGTGCCTGAGCTAGAATACAAGAAAATGCACTGAAGAAAGGGCTTTCCAGACCCAGGGAAGAGGATGCACACATGACATGTTTTGCCTACAGATCAGGCGTTGACAGGAGACCACACTGCCTGGGGCACAGACAGCATGTGGAAGTGTGTGGTCCGTGGGATGCAAAGTGAGCTGAGTGAGACCAGGTTGTGGAGGCTGAGTAGACTACATCGATAAAGGGGGTCTTCATGTTTACACCTTGGGACTTTGGAGACTTGTCTTAAATGAATGACACTTGAATTTGTAAAGTTACTCCAGCTTCAGGGTAGAAAATGGCTGTGCATGGGTGGGTGATGCCCTAGTGTGAGACATCAGTGCGTCTTATCTGTGGCAATGGTTGCCACATAATAAGAGTAACCAAAATGCTATTTACTGAGCTCTCAGAGCATGTTATGTGTAGGAACTATTTTTTTATTTTGTTATTAAAGAAAATAAGACAGAGAAGTTAAGGAAATTGTGAAGAATAACAGTTGTTTAGTTAAGCATCTGGATATTAAACCCAAGTCTTTGATTGAGAATCCCCATGTTTGGTCACAGATGCATTAGTCTTTTCTTCACCATCACGCTTTTCACTAGTTCTGATCATCTGATGTGGGGTCAAGGGCGGGTCTCCGACAGTAGCCTAAGAAGGGTATCACTGTCTCGGGGGGGAGGAATACGTCATGGTACATTGGTGGCGTGCAGCTTCTGTGAACTCCCCTTTCTCTGGAGCAATTCAGGATAGGAATTCTCCACATTTCCCTTCCTCTTAGTATCCAGTGTGACTTTGAAAACTTATAATTATTTCCCTCTGGTGGGCACCAGCTACTACTCCATGTCACCAAAGTCAATGGCAAATTCTCAGTCCACACGTTACTCATTCCCTCAACAACTTTAGCACAGTTGATGTCTTCTAGTCTTATTGCTTAAATAACATCAATTCAGTGAATTCTGCAAAGATAAGTCTCCAGTACTAACTTCCTCTTAAGTTACACAGGCAATTTTATACTGAACATCTCCATTTGAAAAACTAATTGCATCTCAAATTTAACATACTCACACTGAATGTTTGACTATTCCTGACCCCAAATGTTTCAACTTTGACATACTATTTTTTTTCAAAAGAGAAAAGTTTAGGTCAAAGTATGGAATATTTCTTAATACTTCTTTAAAAAGCACACCCACATACAAACCATCAGCAAATATAGTTGAATTTATAATCAGGAATATATCAAATCTGGCCACTTCTCACCACTTGAATCTTTGTTGTCTAGTCTCATGCTACATATAGAAATTACATGATGATACCAATACATCATTTTTAACCAGACCAATCCTAAAGGATGCCTTCATCACTGCCCCTTACACAGTGTCTCCACCGCATGTCAGGGTCATTCACTCTTTGTTCCTTCTACAGCTGTCAGAGTGGCCTCTGGTTGTATACATGGGATCGTATGGCTTCCGTCTCTCTGTATTCCAAGGGTTACTTACACCATGCAGAACAAAATCAAAACCCTTTTCATAGACTCCTTATCAGACATGGTCTGGCTCCTAATTATTCTCTGGTATCATTCCTTGTGACTCTTTTTCAAGCTCATTCTATTCCTGTCACAGTGGCCTCTGTATCCTTCCAGGCACACTCGAGCATTGGTGTGGTTCTTCCCCTAGACCATTTTTTCCCTGAGGTTCTCATGCATCATCACTGTCTTGTTTGATTCACTCATGTCTCGTCTCCAAAGTTGTGTCCTCAGAGATGCCTTTCTGTACCAACCTAACACAGCACTCAATTTATAATCTTGCTGAGTTTTAATTTCCTTAATCTGTGATCTGCAAATCATTACAATGTATACTTTAACATATGTCTACTCATTTGCTTATCTAGTACCTGTTTCCCTAGAATAGAATCTCTCTGCTCATATGGACTTCGCCTGTCTTTCTCACTTACTACATCCAATACCTACAATCCTGTCAGACACGTCCTAAGAGGTCATTAGATATTTGTTCAGTGAAAGATTAAATAATCCAATGAGCTGGTATCTGTGCTCACTGCTCTAACAGCTACATCTCTCTAGATTCTTCTTTAATGTCTGCCCTGGGACTGGCATTGATTTGACAGGTGGCTCCCCCTCCCACAGCCTCTCTGAACATAATGGTCAAGTGTGTGGACCTTGGAGCTTTGTGGTCCTGGACAGGAACCCCCACTCTCTGCTTTATTGACTGCGACCATTGGCAAATTCTCTGTATCTCAGCATCCCCAACTGTGGATTTGTCATGGTAACAACCTCAAATGGCTGTGATGTGAATTAAGTGTGAAAAACTTTAAAAGTAATAAGTATAAAGACTGGCACACAGTAAGAACTCAGTAAATGTTATTATTTTTACTGATCCCTTAGAATATCTCCTCAGATTAAGTAGAATTATTAGCCCATTTTTCTTTGGTTCAACTTTCAAAACCACCTAATTTTAAATTCTAGGTCGTTTTGTAAAGACAAACCCACGTGTTACAGCTGTTTGCCAAACTGCTCCCTTTGGACTGACCATAACATCTTTTATTCCAGTTTGTCTTATTTTTGTATCTGTTATAGATGCTTATCTGTTTGTTTCATTTTATTTGAGTTATACGTATTAATTCCCTTCTGGCAGAGAAAGCAAGGTCATTTATATGCAATCCCTTGTCCTAAACCTTTATATGCTGAATTCTCTTGGGAGTTAATCTTTTTGTCAAAAGAATGTGTTCTTTTGAAGTGTGTTAAACATTTGTATTATTCCATTTCCAGTTTATTGAAATGAAAAATTAGCCAAAGAAGCAGGCATTAAAACAACAAATTAGAGGATTGTGCATGTCGAACAGATGCCTAATAGAACACAGCCTTACATTTAATGTCAGCGCTGTGGCCAGTTCCAGTTAGTTTCCAGTTTAATGGATTCAATCTCAAGCAGCATGAGGGGCCTAACTCAGGCATTAAAATGTGCTGTGCTGCATGAGATAACTCGTTAGTGGACAATGTTGCAGTTGCTAAAGCACGTTTAAATGGATTTCCTATTTACTCATTGAATATCTCCAAAAAGTGATTCTTGAAAGGTCAAAAATGTCAACATGGAACTTTTTTTTTATTTTAAATAGAACCAATGGGTAACTGAGTCAAGCTTTTAGGAATTCAATACCTTTTACCTTTGGACTTCTTGGCATTTTATTGATGAACTAATGGTGAGCATTACCAGCTTCTGTTTATGTAGAATTAGCATTCCATATTCTCAAACATTTATCCCTCCGTCACCACCAGGTAGGTTGGGGAGCAGGTCTAGGAGAGAAGGTTCCCACTAGTTACCCGAGGGGCCAGCCCCTAACTACATACGAGCTGGGATGCTGCTGTCAGACCTGCCTCAGTTCTGCCGCTAAGGAGGGGTTTGGGGAATTTATCTAATTAGGCTCCACTTCTCTCTTTGAACAGGAAGGATGGGAACTAAACTGTCCCTGCTTTTCTGACTCATCTATGATGTATCACTGTCTGCTCACTAAAGCCAGAGAAATCAGTGGCTCTCAGCAAGCTTCTTGGTGACAGGCTAATCCATGGGCATTTCCTATGTATTGGAGTCATTAGGGGAAAAACTCTCACCCACCTTCCTGGAAATATGTACCATAATATTGTCACACAGTATTCACATCATAATGGACTGTTCTCGTTATATCAGGTTAGGAGAATGTCCACACTGGTAGTATGTGTTAGACTACCTCCTGTGTGAAGACCATCTATCAAATTGATCAAATTGTGTTGATTTGCTCATTCTTCTTTAAGAAGTACAAAATGATTTTATAGTGTTTTTCTTCATAGATCAGTGACCAGTTTTGTTACAGACAAATGACCAACTTTCAGAGATGCTCCAGGAAGCTAAATTCTATCATACCGCTCATGTGGGTATTCACAAATAAATATATAACATTTTAAATAAAAAGAGGCACCTATCTTTTGGAGTTAAAGGCTGACATGTTTGTTAATACTCATTGATGGCATGGTTGGTTCAGGGGCCGATCCATTGCAGATGCTGGAAAAGGTATCGGTCACTTGAACACGTTTTTAAATAAGTGTTTAATGGGCCTCAGTGCAGTTCATTTTGTTTCACTTACATGGAAAGCGCTCACATTTTAAATGCAAAGCTGCCCACTTAAACATGTTTGAAACAGAAGGTGGACCCCGAAAGGAACGTTACAGCTTTCTCCTGACTTTCATTTCAGTGACGTGTGACGATGGCACTTCTTACTGCTGAGCATAAATTAAACATGTGTTGATCAGTTAACATGCAAACACACTCGCATCCTCCAATGCGGTGGTCGGTCTTCAGCATTCCCATTTGAGCGACCACCTCTCCAGCAATCTCTGATCATTCTCTCACCACAGGACACAGTAAAATTGTACAGACAGCCTAGTTTTATATATGGGCTTTAAGTAGGCAATGTGTCTCTATTTTTTAAAAAGTTAGTTAGAATGTATTGATTGTTTATTATGTCCCTGGGGGTCAGATCGATATTTCTGTCGAGAGCTGTAGAAATCACTCTTCTGCTTGTGGAAGAAGGGGGTGGGCCCCCCTCCTCTCCATAGCTTGTCCCTCCTTCCCGATCAGTTCCACTTGGGTTAAAATGTAAAATGACTCAAAAACTGGTTTTTGTTTTTTCATTTTGGTCAAGTCAGAATACATGACCCATATAACAGTATAAGAGGTTGTGAAATTGGCGCTCTAGCCACTGGATTTCTAATGGTTCTCACTATCTTTGATTCTCCATTTTGAGTGTTTTGATACTGAGACTTCAGTGTACAGAGCACCTCACGGGAAAACCATTTTCCTCGCACACCTGGCTTTATTTTCCAGGAAAGGCAGCCCCAGATGGAGATTCTAGTTTTACACCTGTACCAGGGCCCGTTCCTTCCCCGTTCCCCTGTCCCTCCCCGCATTTACTAAGCACGACACACTAAAGGAAACATCATGTAAAACCAGGCAAACAAATAGAATACCTGGCAATTCCAACCTGAGCACTAACTATGAAAAAAAATGCCATTCTGAAGTTAATTCAATTCTGAGACATCCGGTTGGGAGGGTAGCTGTGGCTATGGGGGCAGGGAGATAAAAATATCGGTTGCTTTTTTACAACCCCTAAAATATTCCTGTAAAGCTCAGTTCCAGCTGATTTTAAACCTCGAAATCAAAATTCAGTCCCAGAAATTTCATTCCTGGGAAAGGTCACCACGCAGCAGAGGAACCGTTGAAATTATAGCAAATGGGCGATGCCTGAGCAGGTGGGCTGTTTTCTCTAAGCAGACCTCCAGCCTTTCTTCATGGTGCTGCCCATGGCTGATGCACTCCTCCCTTCCAGAATTTATTTAGGACAGGTTTGCTCCTTTATGCCGGGATCTTCCTTTCTCACCAAGGAGCAATTTGAAACACTGAAAATAATTACCATTTTGAAAGGGGAAATGTTAAATTTGTATCTGGAGGACACTGTGGCTGTTAAAAATGTCGACGTAGCATCTTCTGACAAAGACGGAAAGCCGTGGTTCGCATTTTCAATCCAAATGCATGAAAAAGAAATCAAACGGGATGGCTGCTCATAAGTCTGAGGAAAGCGTGAAATCTGCGTCCTGCCTGGCACGGGGAATAATTTAGAAAGTCCCCCAAAGTGTTAACTGAATGTAATGTCAACTGTCAACAACTGCTTTCAGGAAATAAATTACCTCTAATACCCTGTGTATTTTTTCACACCTTCTATTCCTCTGTTGCCAATTAGTTAATACGCGCTTTGACAGAGAGATGATGATTCTGAATCATCGAAGACTTGAGAGGTAGTGTGAGTAACTTTAATAAAGCACTTACAGGAGAAAATCTCTTGTAAAGCTCCACTATATCAAATCCTAATTTAGAGAAATGCAGCAACTACCTGCAAAGTGCTCTCCAGTTAATGTGCAAATGTTTATTGGATTCTCATTTCTCGTCCGTTTCATGTCTCCCTGACATCGTTGGCTTCTCCCAGGGATGCATGTCCTCAAGGAATTTATATTCTTTGTATCGATCGCCATGGAAAATCAAAGTTATATTTGGCAAGAATAAAATGTATCATTCTTGAATGACTAAAGAGTCTGCGCTATGACACACATGAGAAATATAGTTATCAGAAAATGAGGTCACCTTTCAATGTGTCTGAAGGAAGTATTTATATGAAGAGGTTGGGGAAATGGGCCAGGGAACAATAAAAATTATATATGAGTCAAGTAAACAGGCTAAAAACTTTCAGACTAAATAGCAAAACAACTACGTCTTAGGTGACAGGCAAGAAAAAAATATTAATGTTGTATACAAGTGCCTGGATGATTCTAAGTGTTACACTAGAATCAAAATAAGATAGCTGTTGTCAGAGCCGAACCTTAATAGCACTCCAAGTGTGTTACCTGGTTCTTTGGTGATATTCCACCTCCCCTTCCACTGGCTTCCCTTCCCCTTTGCCAACCTCTAACCCCAGCCCCAGGTCACCACGGTGTTCCCAGGACCCCCAGGGCACGGCTCCAAGGCCCCTGTCTGCCTGCTGTGACAGGTTCTCTTCCCCTTTCTGCACCCTCTTCCAATCCAACGCTATCGGTCCTAGCGCTCTCGCACTATTTGTCATGTTTTGATGGCTTTTGAAAGAAAGGGAAGCTCTTTTTATTTTGTGATAAATACCTACCCACATGCCTAGAAGAAAAGCACAAGCTACTTATGTTTTAACTCTCTCAATTCTTTATTCCCCATTTAGACACAGTGGGCTTAATAATTTTATTAAAACTGAAGCCAGAATATGTCAGTTCTGTGATCAAAACTCTCTAATGGATTTACATCTTACAAAGATTGGAAATGAAATGCCTTGGAATATTAAAGTGGTCTACGAGACCCAACATAGTCTGAGGAAGACAGTCTGTTTCCTCCCTGAGGCCACTTTATTCTGACTTCTTATCTTCCCGCACCCAACTCCAGCCACACGGGCTCCTGGTTGTCTCCCTTTGACCTACTGGGCACCCCGCTCAGGGTCTCCGCACATGCTCTTCCTTGTGCCTGGCATGCCCTTCCTCCGTTATCTGCAAGGCCAAGCCTCTTGACTTCTTCAGGCTTTTACACCAACATCATCTTTGGAAAGAGCCCTTTCCTGGTCATGCCATCACAAAATTGCATTTCCAGGTTTCCATCACCTGTTTTTTCTGCCCTTAGACCTTACCTCTTTCCAGTATATTATACAGTTCACTTTTTATTTTTTTCTCCACATGTTCATGAGACCATAAACGCCATGAAGGCAGAGTTTTGGCCTGGTTTGTATACAACTGCTTCCCAAGGGCCTAACAGTGCTCGGTACCTGATATATAACAACAACAACAACAAAAAAAAATGCCCATGGCAAGTAAATGAACACATAGGATGGGCATTTAAAATCGAATCTTTATAGATATTTGCAAATGGAGGCACAGAGAAATTGCTCAAATCCATAAATTGGACTTATGCCTTTCTAGCTTTTGTAGCAAACCAATTTGACAGGTTTAGTCACTGGGATTCTGTCATTTAACACTGGCTTTCTTTCTGCAATTTTTCACTGAGGACATTGTATGGGACAAAGTTCCAGTCACTGTGCAAAATTAGTAAAAATGATTTTGATCGTTTCCCTTAGAATTCACATCTAGAGGGTACTTTTCACTTCTAATGAAACCAGGACTCAGCTTTGTTTATGCCGCTGAGTTATTAAGAGCCATCTACAGCCCCAACATGGAATGAGCTGGCCCTCCCTCCTGTCCTTCCAACAAGAAAAAAGCCCAACAACCTGAAAATCAGTGGCCTTTCTCAGACCTATCTAAAAACTGAGGTCACAGGGCAAACTACTACCCTGAAATCTGGAAAGACAGGGAAATCCAGGGAATCACTGCCAAGGTCAGCTTACCTGGTCTTCGTAGAAGCCACTGGGCCGTGGACTAGTAGTGACACTTACATGTCTCCTTTGACAGCTTGCTGGAGGCTGGGTGTGGACTAGTGTGAGAACAAGGAAGCCTGGGTGCCACAGTCTTATATCTGAGGAGGCCCAAGACTTTCACAGGTGTTACCATTAGGAGCCCCACTTGATTCTCATGGTGAGACCTGAGAAAGGGCCCCTGGGGCCTGTGGCAGTGGGAGAGAAAGGGTAATAATTGGGAAATATACCGAGTATTGTCCATAAGTAAGGCCTACCCTCCAAGGGGAAATACTTTACTGGAACCTTCCCACATAGGAGAGGACACCTCTCTGAATCTAGACCCTCTAGTCTTCTGCACAGAAGGGGAGAAAAATGTTATGACACAACTGTGAAGGTCACAGCCAAGGACCCAGGCACACTAAAACACCAAGGTACGATCAGAATTTTACAGAATAAAGAACCCTGCCTCTTCCCATTATACCAACAGGACTCCAGTGCAATTACAGTGAATTAGAGTGGTAAAAGCCATCAAATCCAGACACTAAGAAGTCTTTAGGAAAATTCAGAGACAATGGGGAGACAAAACAAGGATGCAAAAAGGCATTGCAGCCCCTGACCGCTAAAAGTACAGCACACGTTAAGACTGTTAACCGAATCCGATCAACCGAGACTTTGCACTGAAGACTTGCTACCTTGTTCCCATCACTGAATGAACCATGCCTACCTTTCAACAGAAGGCATGAGGCACGCTGTAAAGGGCAAGAAGGAAGAGCTTTCTGAGACAAAGCAAGCATCAGAACCCAACTCAGATGTGGCACAGATGCTGGAATTATTATACAGGGCATTTGAAGTAACTCTGCCTAACATACTAAGGGCTGTAATAGAAAATGTAGACACCGTTCTGGAACACATGGGTAATGTAAACAGAGAAAAGGAAGTTCTAAGAAATAATTAAAAGGAAATGAGAGAAATCACACACACTGTTAAGAAGTGAAGAATGGCTTCGAGGGATTCAGTTGACTAGACACAGCCAAGAAAAGAATCAATGAGCTTGAAGAAATGTCAACAGAGACTTCCAAAACAAAAACGCAAAGAGAAAGTATTGGGGGGAAAACAGAATAACCAACAACTTGCGGGTACTTTGAAGTGATGTGAATGAATATAATTGGAACACTGGAAGAAGCAGAAAGAGAGGGTAAAGCAGAAGAAGTAATTGAAATAATGATGGTAGGAAATATTACAAAAATCAATGACAGCAAAACATAGATCCAGGAATACAGAAAACACACAGCAGAATACATACCAAGAAATATGAATCTATGCTTATGCCATTCAAAAAGTGTAAAGCAAAGAGAATGTGCTTTCTGCAGAAATCTGAAGACAAAAGTCCTTATCTAGACAGAAACAATGATAAGAATTACAGTGGACTATGGAGAGAAACCATGTAAGCAAGAAGACAATAAAATATTTAAAACACTTAAAGAAAAATAAACACCCAACAACCTAGAGTTCTATATTCAGTGAAATTGCCCTTCCAAGATGAATGAGAAATGAGACTTTCCCATAAAAAACAAAAACTAAAAAAGTGTTACAAGATTTTTAGGCAGAAGGAAAATTATTTAGTTCTGAACATTGGATTTCCATTAAAAAAGAAAAAGTGGTGGAGATAAAAAATGAAATAAAATAGTTTCTTGTTCTTATTCTTCATTGATCTAACAAATAATTGCATAAAACAATAGCAGTAACAATTTACTGGATGATGATAGCATGTGGGTGATTGGAACAAATGCCACCAGTGTGGCAAGGGACAGGAAAGACCGATTAGAAATACCCTGCTGTCAATCGCCTGGACTACAGGAGAGGCAATAGAGTGTCAGTGGAAGGTGGATTTACATCAGTTAAAAATGCATATTGCAAAATCCAGATAACCACTGTAGTTTTTTAAATATAATATAATGATGATGCTAAGAGAAGAATCCCATGAAATGCTCACTTGAAACCAGAAGGCAGAAATAAAGGAGAAAAACAGAAACAAAGACAAGCGTAACACACAGAACCAGAAGAGTTATGAACCTGGTTAAGTATTAATCCAAATCTATAAATAATCACTTTAAATGTGAACAGTCCAAATATACATACTTAAGATATAGTATGTCAGAAAGGAGTAAAATAATACAAGACCCAACCATATACGGTTTTCAAGAAAACCACTTCATTATAAAGAGTTCATCTAAGGGAACCCATTCATCGTTTATCAAATGCCATTCAATTCCTGCTTAAGCACCAGGCCAGACACCCTGTGAGTACCGACAATAAAACAGAC
>PVKM010031735.1:0-16698 GCA_004027735.1 Carollia perspicillata | reverse complement strand
CTTTTCTTACTAAGAAGGTCGAGCCACTTTTCATGTTTTTGTTGGCAATTTGGATAGCTGTGGAGTGTTGTATGTAGTCTTTTGTTAATTTTTAAAAATTGTCTTTATTTTCATATTGATTTATAAAGTGTGTTAAATATTCTGGATATAAACCCTTCGACAGTGATAAGTATTATAACTGTCCCACTGTGTGGTTTGCCTTTTCATTTTCTTAAACAGCAGTCCCCAACCTTTTTGGCACCAGGGGCCGATTTCGTGGAAGACAATTTTTCCATGGACTGAGGTGGGGGGGATGGTTTTGGGATGATTCCAGGGCACTACATTCAAGCCCACCTCCTGCTGTGTGATCCGGTTCCTGACAGGCCTGGACCAGTACCGGTCTGTGGCCCAGAGGTCAGGGGCCCCTGCTCTGGAAGATGGGATTTTTTTAATGACCAGACATTATTATTGTCAAATGTAAACCAATGTATTAATCTTGTACATGCTGTTTAGTGTTTTTCGTATGTTAAGAAATCTTCTTCATCCTGAACATCATGAAAATATTCTCTTACATTATCTTATAGAAGCTTCATTTGCTTTGGTGCACAGGGTGTAGACCTGTAGCCCCCCTTAGACGACGGCAGTTAAACTTCATTTCCCTTCCCCGTGCGGATACCCGATTTGCCCGCCTGCGGCGGACCCCCTCTCTCAGCGCTGTACCGCACCGCCCTCCCTTTGCACCAAGCCCCCCTGGGTGTGTAGTATGCTTTAGCTCTCCGCTCTCTTCAGGTTGCCTGTTCTTGCAGCCGGACCACAACCGTCTTGGTTTGTAATGTGTTTCTGACATCAGGTAGATCAAGTTCTCACAGCGTGCTCTTTTTGAAGAATGTTTGGCCTTTTCCATTACCATACACGTTTTAAATTCAGCCGATCAGGTTACCTACACACCCCAAATAGAATTTTTATTGGGGTTGCTTTGAATCTATAGATTGAGTTGAGAACTGATGTCCCTTTTACAGTATTGAGGCTTCTAATTTTCCGAAGACTCCATATATTTGAGTCTTTAATAGCTTTCAATAATGTTTCATAGTTTTCTAGGGAGATAACTTGTACATCTTTTGTAGATTTATTCTTAAGAATGTGATATTTTTGATGCTATTCAAATGATACTTTTAAAAAATTTGTTTTGGTTAATTGAAATAAATTTGATTTTTGTACCTTGACTTCATATGCAGAAACTTTCTAACTTTCCTCTTAATTAGAATAATTTTTCTGTATATTCTATTTTATTTCTTTGCTTTAAAGACTTTATGTATTTATTTTTAGAGAGAGGGGAAGAGAAGGAGAAAGAGAGGGAGAGAAACATCAGTGTGCAGTTGCCTCTCATGCGCCCCCTACTGGGGACCCAGCCCTCAACCCAGTCATGTGACCCTTCGGTTGGAGGTTCGTGACTCCTGCTCAATCCACTGAGTCAGGGATTGAGCTACACCAGTCAGGGGTCTTTTTGATTTCTTACATCTCTAAATGGCGGCTATTTTATTTCTTTCCTCTTACACCCTTCGTTTGCTTCCTTTCCTCACTGAGTTAGCGAAGCCCTGCAGTGACGCGTTGCACAGAAGTCTGAGCGCTTGGACTGGATGTTGAGAGTGGTCGTCCTTGTTTCCGACCCCAACGGAGAGCTTTCCAAGTTTTGCCGTCTGTATGACGTTTACCTGGCTGAGACCCTTAGTAGGATGGCGCTAATGCTGGTCCTTTCTGTTTCTGGTTTGTCCAAGTGTTTGTTTGTTTGTTTGTACATCATGAATGAATACAGAGTGCAGAAAATGTTTTTCTTGTATCTATTGAAATAATCATTTGATTTTCTTCTGTATTATATTGAATTATATTGGTTGAGTTTTGAATGTGAAATCGACCATCATTCCTAGAACAAATCCAACTTGGTTGTAGCATCGTTCTTTTTTATGGATTATTGGGTTTGGTTTGCTAAAAATTAGTTGAGGAACTTTTTGTTGATGTGCACTGTGTGGTTTTTGCCTCGTGAGGGAGGCTGGCCTTTGGCAGCCCCTCTTGGTACTGTCCTTGGCATGTTTTGGCCATGGAATTACTTTGGGTTCATAAGATGAACGGGAAAGTTTTTTGTTTTTATATTTTCTGGGAGAATTTGTGAGAGATTAGAATAATTCCTTGTTTATAAGATTCACTGTGAAGACATAATGATAGGTTTGATTTCTAATACTAAACAGATGGAAAACTACTCAGATTTTTGTACTTACTCTTTTGTAAGTTTTGACAGTGTGTATTTTTCAGAGAGTTTGTCCATTTTATCTACACTTCCAATTCTTTAGGTATAAGATTATGTGTATTATCGTGTTATAAACTGCACGACACCTGCGGGATCTACCCTGGGAGATCGCGCGTCATTCCTGGTACCGGTTACCCGTGGCACCTCCTTTTCCCGCTCCGTCGTCAGTCTCCGCGGAGGCTTGCCCGCTCTGCTAGTGTTTCCTAGGACGCGCCGTGGGCTTCATTTATTCTCTCTGTCACATACGTTTGTTCTGCTGCATTAGTTTCTGCTCCTTATTGTTTTTATGGGCTTAATTTATTTTTCTAAGTTTTGAAGATGAATACTTAGGTGAATGATTTTCCATATTCTTTTTCTCTAAAATATGCACTGAAAGCTGTAAATTTCTCTCTAATCACAGCTCCGTTGAGATCTCATATGATCTGATACATCATTATCCATTATTACTCGGCTAGGATACTTTCTAATTTCTATTAGACTATTTCTCTTTTACCCATGCGTTCCTCAGGACATTTCTTAATTGTCTTTAGAAATATGTGGAGATTTTCAAAATATCCTTTTATTATTGATTTCTAACATGATTACTCTGTGGTCAGAGAACATTTTTTGGAATTTGTTGAAACTTGCTTTAGTATCCAGCATACGCTAATTTTTAATTAATGTTTCATAAAAATCATATTTATTCTGCAGTTTTGGGGCTTAGAGCACCATATATATTAATTAGTTCAGATTTATTTTGGGGGTCATTCAATATTTTATATCCAACTGATTTTTTTGTCTGCTCGTTCTATCAGTTAATAAGTCAGTTTATACAAACTCTACTCATGATTGATGACATTTTCTACTTTTCCTTATAATTCTGTCACTTTTCTGTTTATGTATATTTTGTGGCTGTGTCATTAAGTACATACGTTCATATTTAGAATTGTTACATCTTTCTGATGAATCAAACCATTCTTGATGAAGTGTACTTCCTTGTCTTAAGTAATTTTTTTACCATAAAATCTACTTCTGATTTAATAAAGATGTGCTAGTTTTCTTTTGATTAGTGTGTAAATGTTATGTCTCTCTCTATTTTTCGACTTTCCACTATTTCATGTCCTTATATTTCTTATATGTTTTCTACAAATAGAGTATAATTGGGTTTTGTTTTCCACTCTATTTGGCCATCTGGGAGGGAGAACCCTGTGACTTATTTGGAAGATAGTGCCTCCCACCCTAAGGCAAACAAACATCTAGAAGAGAGGCAAGAGAAATTTTATCGAGATCATTTCAGGCCAGATTTTGGAGGGCTTTTTAATACCAAGGTCAAATGCTTGGCCTTTATCTTCCAGGGAACCACTGAAGGGTTTTGAACAGGTAGGTGAGCGATCTGTGTTTCAGGAAGCTTAAATCAGTAGGGTTCGTCTGCAGCAGGAAGCGCTGGGAGCAATGAAGGAAGGCTCAGAACGTCCTCCTGATGTGGCCTCTGGGACCACAGCATGTGGTACAGGTCAGCTTCACTGAACTATTTGATGACTCAGTGAGAAACCCAGGACCAGACAGGAATGCGACAGTGGAAATGCTAAGAAATAACTGGAAGTATAAAATAGATAGAATTAATTTTCTTCTTACATGTGCCTGGGCACAAAGTTTAAGTTTAGGTTCCAGATAATCAATAAATAGGTATAGAAACCATGCTGTCTATTACATGGGGCCTCAGAAGAAAAAATTAGGTGAAGAGACAGTGGTGGCTATATTGATCATTAACTTAGAAAGCATTACAGATAGTTAAATGTAGGAAATGTTAGAGGCGAGTATAACATTTTTTTTCACCACCACGTCTCCCATACCCGAACTATCACGTTAGCGCTGGTGTTTAGACCAGTGTCCCACAGGTCTTATCTAGGTAGTTGCTTGCTTTTCATCAATGTGTTTTGCAGGTTCTTTTGTGGAAAGAGCCCCAGTTTACGCATCACCGAGATGAGGCTTTGTTTCCTATAGTAGCTAACTATTCAGTGCATTCACAACTTTGTAGTTTTTCATGGTGCCAAAGCAATTCAGTGGTAAAAAACTCAGTGTTTCCTATTTCTGGTTTTACCTTCATCTTCCCTCTAAATGAGGTTGTTAATCTTTCCCTTAACAGCTGCTTACTCATTGTGCATTTTTATGTGTGTTAAGACATGTAGTAAACAGAATTTTAGGGAATTTTAGACTAATAAGTTAAATATGTGTTAATTTTTTAGTCATAATTTTTTCGTAGTTTCTATCAGCCATTTGTATTATGTTAATTTCTTGGGTGTTCCCATTTGCTGTTTTGGCAGCTGAACCCACCCAGTATAGATGTTTTCTGTTCTGCTTTCTGTTCTGTTTTAAATCTTGGATTGTGAGCTCATTTTCAGTAGGGCTGTCTCTATAAAATTCCTGTGCAGCCTGGCTTAAGAATGTTCTTCCAAGATAGTTTTGGGTTTACTTCTATGTATGCTCCATGGGGACCCCTGGCTTAGGATTTAGTTCTTTCTATTTCTTAACTGTTGCTTCCTGGACAACATGTGATGTAAATTCAACCCTTTGTGTTGTGCAGGCCACATTGTGAATTCTCAAGGTGTTGGTGTAGGCCGTTAGCTAGTTATTAATATAGAGGAAGAGAGCAAAGGGAATCAGATGTTAAGAAGCCTGTTTGTTTCATCAAGAAACTACCCTTCATGCACTCTAGGGAATCACAGGTGTTCCCCGCCAAGGGATTAACACCTCTCCCTTCCCCCATGTAGGGAGCAGCCCACCCTTTGGTGCTGGATTGTTTAAGGGAACTGGGACATCGGGACATGCTCAGTAGAAGTCTACATGGCCCAGGGGGAGGTGATTCTATGAGGCATGCACAATGGGAGCCAAGAGGGTGGCCATAGAGGCCTGTCAGTCTAACCTGGGTAGGGAATGGATGGGTTAGGAGGTGGACCCATCAGAGCTGCAAAAGCTTGTGAAGTTGATTGGTTAGTTTGAAAAAGCACCTGGTCTGTCCCAAGCCCTAGATAACATAATGCCAGCCCTTCTCTGTCTCACCTAGTAACATGTGCTGCCCCGTTTGCCCTATTCATTCTTGCATTCTCTCTGCAGCAACCATGTGGGATTAGCAGCTGCCTGGGGTCCACAGCACACTGCTCAGGCTCTGAAGGACTAAGCTTTAATATGACACAGAAACTCTGGACACTGGCCTTTGTTTTGGCCTTGATGAAGACAAACTTGGACTTTTTCCACGGTGGAAAGGGTGGTGATGGGACATTAGAAACTCAAGGATACTGTTATGATTTTGTATCTGGAGTCGCAAAATCAAATAAATCTTATCACTAGACCTCATCCTCCCTTGGGGGTCTCCTGGAATGCTTTTCTTGCAATGCCACAAGAACCGCACTTCCACCAGCAATGAAGGGATTTATTTTCCCCACCCAGAGCCCAGGCACAAATAACTCACTTTCCCTATTGTCTATTGTCTTCTTTTGCTGGTAGGCAGATTCCCTTCCACCCCACGGAGAGTTTAGTCCACCTTCCAAGAACCAAGTTCTCATCTCTTACCCTTTGCATTCCTTTAAAACCAAACTCTTAGATCGTAACCACCGCTCACCACCACCACTGAGGCAAGCACAGGGTAGCCTGCCCTTTGCCAGCCCAGCTTTCAGTTGCTTCACTATTCTTGGCACTGGGATATTTTTCTTTCATTTGCACTTAGCTGTGCATTTTTTAAAAGTTTGTCTAATTTTCTCCAGCATTTCTGGTTAATCTAGCGGGAGGGTCTTCATGCATAGTCTACCATATTGCTGAAACTCAGATCTTGAATTCTTTCCATACTGATGCAGTTTTTTCTCCCCATGTTTCTAAATATCCTTGGCTTTATTTATTTTTTTAAGGACATTACATTCACAGTTGGAGTGGTCTTAAAATGGCATATTTTTGCTTTTTTGGTTTAATGCAAAAAAGACCTCACCACTTCATAAATTCTGCTGAGAGGCACAAAGGGAATAATTAATTCTAAACATTCATAGAAGACTAGCTCTTTTATCTTAGCCTGAGAAATTCTGACAATGCATCCCAAGTGAGTAAATAACATCGGATTCAGTGTGGTGATAAACGTGGGGTTCAGAGAAAGAAGAACTGAGAAATGAGGTCATTGTGGGTAGGGGGAATTCAGTTGCATTTGTAATGTTTTATTCATTCATTTATGTATCTTAAATTGATATTAGAGAGAGGAAAAGAGAGGGATACAGACAGGCAGACAGAGAGGGTAACATCAATTTGTTGTTCCTCTTATTTATGCATTCACTGGGGATTGAACCCACAACCTTGGCGCAGTGGGACAATACTCCAACCAACTGAGCTACCCAGTCAGGGCCTGTACTGTTTTATCCCTTAAGCTAAGTAGCATATACCCAGAGGTTTATTATATTCTCTACATTTGAAAACGTACCTGAAACATTTTAGAGTAAAAATTATTGTAGGAGGAATTATCACCATCATGAAGTTGTACCATATTTTTAATTCCGTGTAACAGAAGATACACAGGGCACTTGTCATTGTTGTGTGCATTTGTCAAGTGAAAAGATAATTTTCCACCCCAGACAGGTAAGGAGTAAGTTGTTATGCCAACTGTTGTTCAGATGTAGTTATTTCCGCGTTAGATTCCGTTTCCTCATGCTTGCGGCCAATGCCATGTGCCCCGCCACAGACCCCAACTGATCCAGTGGTTGTGCTGTTTCCAGCTTGGGGAGTAATCCCAGCATTACCTGGAATCACCACAGGATAAATTGAAATCATCTTTTGTGCTAAAAAGATCCTTTTAAGTGTGTTTTTCGCAATCAAATTCTTGGTGCTCCCCCCCATGTTAATTACAAGCATTGTTGTTTAGTGATCTCATTTAGTCCCGTCTCTTGACAATGAAAAGTGATGGAGGAAACACAGGCTGGCTCGCCGAGGGGCTGAGCCCACTTTCAGATGCTCGCTCGGGCCCAGCACGCTGCGTGACTCCTTGCAAAGCCTGCCTCTCCGCACAGCGACGTTAAAACTACGTGCGGCACGCTTTCTTTGTGACAGTCATTATGATAGATCATTCTTTATGTGTCATCACATTTAATTCCTATCATATTTCCAAAATGATCATTACCTCTTCTTTAGCATGAAACAGTTTGCTTTGACTAAATTGAACAAGTACAACTAACTATGCTGAATATTTACTTCAAAGTAAATCTGAAGTAAGCTTATCTGTCTGTCCTTTTTTAAAATGATTTATTTTTAGAGAGAGGGGGAGGAAAGGAGAAAGAAAGGGAGAGAAACATCAGCCTGAGGTTGCTTGTCACACGCCCCTTCCTGGGGATCCAGCCTGCAACCCAGTCCTGTGCCCCAACCGGGAACTGAAGAAGTGATCCTTTGGCTCCCAGGCCTGCACTCAACCCTCTGAGCCACACCAGCCTGGGCAAATCTGTCTTTTTATCTGTCACACCGTTCAGTATTGGGTGCCACATAGAAATAGTTTAATATTATTTTAGCATCAGAAAGAGTCATGTAGATGTTATGAAATGTCGCGTTTAGCTGATTTCTCTTTACAAAGAGCAGATGAAAGGACAATCCAGGGAACGGATGGCAGCCCAGGCGAGCGGGGTCCTCGGGACACGGGAGTGTTTGGGGGGCAGAATGCTCGTCCAGTGAACTGCCTGAGGCTGTTGTCGATGGTATGTGTGGATAAGATAGGTATGTGGCCTCTGGTTTTATGTTTTCTGTCATACCACAGACTATTAAAAGGACAATATTGTCCTGGGATTCTCACCTTTGACCTAATCAAATAAAACTTTCCCTCCCCACGTCATTACTGGTAGGAGAGTGGGGGGTTGGTACAGGATGAGACACAAAGATAAAGAAATATGAAAAGTTGACCAGGCCCCATTGTTTCCTATTGCTTTATAGATGGAGCCTGTTGCTTTTCAGAAAAGAGAAGGAAGGAAGAATGGTGGGAGGGACGAAGGGACAGAGCTGGCGTGGAGGAAAGATCGATTCAATCCTAAGAACAGTGCTAACTCATGTTTCTGTCTGTGGCTTCTTAGAGAAGATGCTTGCATGACTGTTTTGTGACTTTACAACTCTGTGTGAAAAGAAATTGAAGTGATTTAATTTAAACTGAGCCTTGTAAAGTGCGAGGGGTGCCTTTCCGGCAGTCTCTCTGGCGTGCAGTTCTGTAATGCATTCTATAAGATGTCAACTGCATGGTACTGGGTGCTCACCACCTGAACCCCGGTCTTTCCTAGAGAGACTCACATCATCTCCAAACTGCGTCTTGAACTATTCTTTCTACTTCACACCGAGACTTGTATGTAACTAGTTTGGCCTTGTTCAAGTAACTCTGGGCCTGGGCCACTTAGTCATTTAGGGGGCCTTCACTGGATTAGCAATAAATCATACATGAATTAGTATAATCTCATTGAAATTAAAATAAGACTTCCTTGATCCAATTTCCCAGTGCCATCTATATGTGGTCTAATCTGAATCCTACTATGATAATATAATTATTATTAATGAATTAATAATAACATTGGCTCATAGGACCCGGGGGCATATGAGCAGGGGTGTGAGCAGATGTTTTCTTTTGCCTTTGGAATTTTACAGGTGTCCAAAGGCATTGTAAAGATGCAGGAAGGGGCCAGTCCAAGGACAACTGCCCTGGGGTGGCCAATAAATAGCTCTGCTTGTGTGAATATTTTGCTGCTTTGTTGTTTAAAAAAGTCAGTCATTAAATTGAAATTAGGTCTTGTGGAAGATTGTGAATCTCGTTTACCCAAACTTTCCTAGAAAGAGTCAAGTGTTTTCAGTGCCCTCCCCGATGCCAGATGCCGAGCTCGCTGCCCGGCGGGTCAGTCCTTGGGCCGCTGCTACCGCTAACCCCTTCCCTTCTGTTTCGGAAAGAAAAAAGAACAGGAGGCAATTTTATCAGGGACCTTCTGCAGTCCTCCTGAAACATTTTAGTAAAAATTTTGTTCGAAAATGCATTCCATTTTCTGAACCTATAACAGGAAAGTGAATTATTCAACCATTTTGTGAAGTCTTTTTTTGTTTTAAAAAAGAACATAAATGCCCATTGCCCCTTTGAGACACTTAAAGCCACTATGTCAGGTAGATAAGGCAGGCGACGCCGCCCCGGAACCTGTCGAAGTCTAACTGTTAACTGTTAGTCGGGGGGTGGGGCACACTTAATAACTGATAAATCTGCAGCCAAGTTTGTGAGCTGACTCTGCGTTCCCTTCCTGTGTGTGCGCTGGGTCTCGGAAATGCAGGACCCAGTGTGAATGGCGCAGGGGAGCCCTGGTCTCAGCAAACGCTTAACACGGGGCTGCTGGGTGGGAAGTACGTAGCAAAGGCAGCTTCAAAGAGCCCTTCTACAGGTTTCAGAAGGAGATTCATAACTCAGGATCATGTGACGTAAACACCTTCTTCATGAATGGGAGCGAGGTGGGCTGCACACACTCAGGTCACTTCCTGTTCGAAGTTCGGGGCTCTGCGTAGCCTTACGTCATCCGGCAGAGCGGTGGTAGCCCCAAGTAGCAACAGGGATGGCCAAAGGTCGTGAACTCCAACACTGCCGCCTTTGTTTTTATGAGAATTAGGTTGAGATTAGCCCAAGCAAAGGCACCAAATAACCAGAGAACACAAGCAAAATGGGAAATAAAATACATTTTATACAGAGTCTTTACAGATGGATTTCACAGAGAACAGTAATTAACTGTGGGACCAGCTGGGGATGCCTTTTTAATGATTTTCAGGTAGTCTAGAGAAAAGCTAAATAAAAAAAATTCCAGCCCCAACTGTTCTTCTAAAATGGGCTAAGAACTATAGCAGTGAAGTAAAATAACCTGTGAATTTTTCTAACCAAAATAAAAATACCGGTTATGAAATATTCCTTTTACCCTTTGCCAGTTTTTTAATAGTCCATTAGGTATTTCTAGGCGGTGGAGTAGTTGAAATGAAAATTTGAGCTTAGAAGCCTGAAAGGCCAGAATCTTGAATAAACTGACTGAGGCGAGATAGAACTGGGGTGAAAGGAGGCTTTTTCTGCAGGAGATTTGCCTTCAAACTGGGCATGTGTTTCATTTGGATACGTCCTTGAAAGTTCCAGGAATCACTGAAAAAAGAGACTTGAAGAAACTTAGAAATAACTAGTTTAATCCTCCAGCAGCCTGAAAGTGGGCCACTTCATGGAGAAGGTATTCAATTGCTTCTATATGATTTAGCTAAATGATTCTGTCCTTTTCAGATGAGAAGTTGCCACTCAGCTTGGTTAAAGAATTCACTCTTTCAACCCACTCCTTCTCCCCATTAGATCCTTGTTATAAAACCGGATTTCTTGTGTACTGCCTCTCATTCGCCTGATGCAGAAATGATTGATTGAATGTGTTATCCTTGATGCCATTGTTTGTAGAGAAGGCCAGAATGAATGTCTGGCCTTGACACACTGTCTCAGTTCAGCTGCCTCGGCCAACATTTAAGAACATTTTAATCTTTCTGTTGCTTGCACTGGGAATGGTGGCAATAATAACATGGCTAATAGTACTATGATTAGTAATTATGTGTCCAACAGTAAAGCTAATACGGTTTTATTCTGATACATTTTCCTACAGGTAGTACATAGGAGTGATTTTTCAATTACCAGGTTCTTTTCAGAAGAACTAGGCTTTTGTTTATTTGGTGTTTTTTGTTTTGTTTTGTTTTCTAAACACCTTAACTACAATAAAAGCAGTTCATTTCAGGGTCCCCTTCTTTGGTGAGGCCATTTACAACACAGGGATACTGGCATGCTAAATAATCCTACAGAGATAGGTTAAAAGACGATGCCCTTATATGTGGCATTATTTCATTAAAAACAACTCCATTCTAAATTACAGCTTTCGTTCCCTTTTTAAACGAGTGCTTCTTTAAATAGCAGCCATTCCTGGTTTCATTCTTGAAATACCTCCCTTAAGGAGTCCAGCTAAAATAGGTACCTTCAGCCTTTGCGTACCATAGAGATTGTAGTTTGGGGAAAAAAGAGAGAGAGAGAGAGAAATCAAATTTACTTGAGGCAAAAGTGGGAAATTTGGCTTTACTCAGGGTTCTTCATTACTACTAGTTACCCAAGAATACAGTGAGATAGAATTACGAAATGTTAGCACTAGAAACCATTTAATTGAATCTCTTTATTTAACAGTTAGATGCACTGGGGCCCTACTGGCCAGCCAGTTCTCCAGCAGGTTCCATGGATGGGTGGTGGGGACATCCGTGGAGATTTTCTCATCTTGGAGCGATTCTGTTGAACCTCGTGTATTTGGTTGGACTCGGCTTGGGAAGTGGTGAAAGAGGGAAGCGAAGAAAAAACCAACCCATGACAGGTTTATGGCCAGCTCGTTAAATTAAATCCTGTGCTTGACTCTGTATTGCTTTCTTTGCTGGGTGTGGATTGACAGGTATTGATGAAATGTCTCAGGTTCTAATTCAGAATGCCTGGTGACAAATTGAAAGTTTGACAGGGTGAGGTTATCAGCCAGCCACAGGGTGAGTCTATGGACCCCCGCCTGCAGCAGCCTTGCTACTACCCTCACTAGCAAGACTCTGCTCCTTAACGAGGATGCACTTGATCTCTTCACCTCCAACAGTAGATTAAGTGCTTTAGTAAACATGCCATTAAGAAACTTCATTGTGCTAAGCCATTCATACATACCTCAAATAAACTGGAAGCTGAGGGCCTTTAGCCACCCAAGAAGCCTATGAATGGCCAGGAGAAATGTACTTCGATACTTCATTATGAAGCACAATATGAAAGTTGCTTCAGAAGTAAATTGTCCATTGGTTTGAATGAAACCAGAATGGGGAAAATAGCAGATTCTTTCCCAGTCTCCTCTAAATGATTCTCCCTGCTTCCACGTCTGCTTGGTTGTGGCCCTGATGACACTGATCCCTGACGCTGGGACTGAGTCTGACTGGAGGTTTTGGAGTACTTTGCAGCATCAGCTAAGCCTCCTTGAGATTTTACTTTGAATCTGAAGAAGCTAAGTTGGAAGCAATCAACATGTTTACTATGTATGTTTGTTATCTGATATTTTATTTATTACTTTTCTGGACATAATTTTCATGATAATAGGATAACATGGAAATAGAAATTTAATACCACCTTGGATGCAAGGAATCCTTTAACTCAACTCCTCATTTTATTGTTTAAAGATCTTATTTATTTGCTTTTAGAGAGGGGGGAAGGAGAGAGAGAGAGAGAGAGAGAAACATTCATCTGTTGCCTCTTGTGTGCCCCTAACTGGGTCCATGGCCCAGGCATGTGCCCTGACCGGGAATCAAACTGGTGACCTTTTGGTTTGCAGGCCGGCACTCAATCCACTGATTGGCTCTACTGTTCATTTTAGAGGTGAAAAATTATAGGTCAGAAACATGAAGACACAGTCATTCCTATTGCCTTTGCCATCTTAAAGGGGTTGGGTTTAAATTTTTTGTCTTTCAAATATAAACATATTCATTCTCTTTAGTCCCTAGTTGTGATTTGGTTTCATCACCTTCTAGTGATTGATATGATGTTTTAGGTGAATGAAAATTTATATACAAAGAGATGAATTGGCCAAAGTCAGAGACTGAGGTCGGGTAGAGAAACTGGTGTTGAATTTCAGGGTGTTAGTCCTGAGAAAAGCCCTTTCTTTAAAAAAAAAAAAGTCAGAAATTTAAACTATGCGTTATTTTGCATTGACCTTTAATATTTCTTTTAAAGATTATTTATTTATTTGTAAAAGATTTTATTTATTTATTTTCCAGAGGGGAAGGGAGGGAGAAAGGGAGAGAAACATCAATGTGTGGTTGCCTCTCATGGGCCCCTTACCAGGGACCTGGCCCGCAACCCAGGCCAGTGCCCTGATTGGGAATCGAAAGGTGACCCTTGATTCACAGGCTGGCACTCAGTGACCTTTAACATTTCATCTTACTCAAGAATATCCTGCAAACTTTGTGAAACAACTCTTCAAATGGCTTACCTGGACTGATACATTGACTTACTATAAGCTTAGATAATGCTATAACTCATTTGTCTATTCGGAGGGAAAAAAGGGTGGTTGTGATAGTTCCGTGAAAGACTGCAGGGAAAATCGGCAGAACCAATAGTGAACATGAACGTAGGAGAAGAGTCGTCTGCGGAAGAGACCTTTTCGGAAGGAGCCACCACGGTGCTCATTTCCGCGGAGGAAGTCGTCCGTCCACTGCGGCTTTAGAATGGTGTGGCGATCACTTTGTATTCCATAGACTCGGAGTCCATGAACTCTTTTATTGTGACTAAAAGCTTAAATAAAGCAAAACAAAGGCCACTGGTCTTTGGCAACCCTTCCCCGCCTGCCCCCCCTACCCCCGTTAGCTCTAAGGATATAATTTAAATGAAGAAGGAGCAGGGTTTAGGTATAATCTACTACTGGTGCTTTTTATTTTCTTTATTCAGGAACAAAATAATAAAAAATGGGAGTGCGGAGTCAAGCTGGTAGAGTAGGTATTATCAGCCTCAAGATAGACTAATGAATCAATGGACTTTGTCCCTTTCATAAATATTCAATTATGCAAATTAGCCCCCAAAAGTGACGGGATTGTGAATTTTTTTGTACAGTAACCGTGTGTTACTTTTATTATTTCAATTAAATATATATATACCAGAAATAAAAACAAAGTACTATGATTTTCATGGTGATTTTATTTTCTGATCAGATTACACTTTGGTGCTCCCAAAAAGACCACCGAATTTTATTTCTGTTTAAGTTAGTGCATTTTCAGGAAACCTGGAGACTAGAAATAAACAGTGGCTGACAGTGGCGAGCCAACCTTGTGAAAGTGCTGTCATATTCATTTGCACCGCCTTCCTCGCTGTACCTTGGGTTCTTCCTGGACGGAGACCTGTCTCCCTCCTCTTTGCGTCTCCAGGTCGTGGAGCAGCGATGCACTCAGCGGACGTCTTCTGGATGAACCCACGAGTTAAGTCCTGTACTTCTGAGTTTCTTGGGGGCAAGGTAAATTCCAGCTCCACGTGTGACTGTGTCCTAAATTGGCGTCCCAGCTCACTGCCCTGTAGCCACACGGCCGTGAAATAGCCAGGAAGACACGGCAAGGCCCAGTGGACGCGGGTGCACCCTTCTCGAAGCTAACGCACCAACCAGGATTTCTCCTTTAGAAGCTGCTGAACCCATTGCCTACTTACTGTCAGAACTGTTTAATGTCAACTGTGCTACAACAGAATCCATTGTATTTGACAGACATTCTCCAGTATGTGAGCAAACAATACGAAATAACCCCATACAGCAGGTCAACTCATTTAGCTATGGGAATGTATATTTTGCAGCTCACTTAACCTGGGTAGGTCCATCAGTATACCATTCTGCTTTAAAAAAAAAAAAAAAAAAAGATGGAGACATTCACCAAGGGCTGGGCTGCACTGCTTTTGTGGTCCAGGCTGCCAATGGGGCGTTTTTAGGGAGTCTGCCTCTCATAGAAACCACCCCTCCTCTGCTTAGCAAGGGATCCTAATCCCTTCTCACAGCTGGTTTGCTCAAGATTACAGGAGTTTTTAGACCCTGAATAAAGCTGCCAGCTGCCTTGACAGGCAAATAGATAAGAGAAACTTTCCTGAGAAGAGGGAGTGTCCTGGAGAGGGGTGGAGCTCCTGGAGACAGCCCAGGGGATAACATGCTGCAGAGCTCCTTAGTTGAGTGAACACAGCCCCTGGGGGTTGAGATAGGATAACCAGGCGAGACCACCGGGGTGGTGCTCGTGAGGGGGGTGGCCAAAGGATGAGGTCACTCCCTGGCTGCCTGCCTCCAGGGAGCGTGGCTTAGAGAGAGGGGCTCAGCTACCTGACCTGGCTCTGCCTCCCGTCTAGGTCTTGCTCTCGGGGAAAGGCATGCTTCTACCCATTGGGGAATTGCCATGAGAAATCAGAGACACCAGTGAGAGGTCTAAAGCTGTGCAAACACTTGGGCGCATCTGGGAGATGCTGCTCCGGGAGGAACGGCTCCAGGTACGAGGCCTGGTGATAGGCAACACCAGCCTTCAGAGCACCCCGGGCCCAAGTTGTCTTCCGTGTTTCACGGCACAGGACGCGAGGGTCTCCGCTGAACCCTCAGGGTTCACCCGAGGGTCACCCGAGTATCTGAGCACAGTCAGTATGACTCTGGAGAAAATAATAATTTGGCCTTGTTTATAAGGAAGAAGACCCATGTTCCATTTCTGCACACAAGTGGAGAATGTCAAGTTCTCAGGAATTTCAGAAATATAAGGTCAGCTCGCTCACACATGGATTCCTAATATGAAAAACTTGGCTCTTTTTACATGAGCACCATGGAGTATTGGCCTCTCAGAGACCAGTAGAGATTCCAGTTATGAAACGACAGCATTTGCTTGTCAGAGCCTGGCCGAAACGTCTGTTAGGTTGAGGACATCTGATGGCGCTGAGAGTCAAGTGAGCTGCACAGAAAAGTGGAAAATGGTTCCTCATCTGCCACACACCTCTCCAGATGCCGAGACCCGAGCCCGGCTCCTTGTCTTGTGCTCTCTGCAGCTCCCTGGCTGTTCCGGTGACGGATAGATCTGTAGTGCAGTATGTCCGATCTAGTAGTGACTCTAATGGGCTTCTCCCATGTGGAAAGAGCAGTTTTGTCCCTGCGTGGCATTCATCTCAACATTCCTTTCCTCCTTATAAGTTTGTGCTGTTTTGACCTTGCCTATGAGGAAACCAAGTCCCAAAACTGTTACATGGTCACAATTCACCCAAAATGTAAGCCTAGGTCTGTATTCGAGTGTGCGTGTGATTAACCCCGACTCCATAGCAAACCCCTCACCCCTGAAGCTACTGCTGCTATTTTGTCCATACAGTGCACCAACCTGCAAATGTGGCTGTTTCCAGTCTGCTTGTGAATGTGGAGAAGTCATTTGTAAAAGGTCTTTGGCAGGCAAACACGTCAGGCCCGGGGAGGGGGCGCATTTCTCAGGTTTTGCAGGGTATCCGTTATCTGAGCTGTTATCTGAGCCGCAGTGCTGGGAGGTCTCCCCGGCTCTGCTGGGGAAGTCGGGATGGCAGTGCTGGTAGTGCCAATAGCAGGGTCTGTCTCCTGGGCTGGCAGGAATTAAGTGGAATGAGGCCTATAGCTTTTTTGGCTGGGGTTCAGGGCCGCGTTCCTATCCAACAGGGAGCCAGGGTGAAAACCAGAAGCTGGGCAGGAGGCCAGTCAGATCAAATGGCAGCTCAGTTCCCAGGGGTCTCAGTTCCCCTCCAGGCACGCTGGACAGACTGCTTCCCGCTCGCTCAGGAGCAGGGAGCTTCTCACAGTGACAGGCTGAGCCACCTCAAGGCTCGGGCGGGGTCGTCAGAGATGAACAAGGAGGGTCACTAGCTTTCACGGACT
>PVKM010031734.1:0-16730 GCA_004027735.1 Carollia perspicillata | reverse complement strand
CGTGGCCCTAGTTACTTCTTGAGTTGAAATGACTTCTGTCGCTCCCTTTCTCAGGCACTTTCGTGTTTGGTTCAGTTTGCCTCTACAAGAAGGTCCCTCTTTAGCAGTCCCGAACGGGCCAAGTACCTCAGCAATTTAATTAAGGGAGTGAAAAGGATACTTGAAAACCCTCAGGTATTTATGAAGACATTTCATACTTATATACAAGTACAGTTTTTCTGCTGAAAGGTGCATCATAAACTCGTGACTTTATTATGATTCCGGAAGAAAGCATGAAGTATATTCACCTCTCTCATAGCTCATTTGTAGTGGAAACGGGCACCTTTCCTGACATGCTTCTCTGTTCTTCCTCTTGTATGTTTTCCACTCTTTTAGCTGAGTGGATGTCATGTATCAATCATATCATGCTTCTGCTTTCCACTCTTGTACTACATTTCTTTGCTTGCTCTTCTTAAATTACTGAAGTGATTAATTCAGAGTTACAGCTGCCTTCTGAACTCGAGGACTTAATGTAAGTCTGAATGGTAACATTGGAGTGAGTGGCTTTAAATGATGAAATAATGTCTTTTTGCCCTCTTGTGGACAAATAAGAGTTTGTAGATTTTAAAGTCTACTTTCTACACTAACTGCAAAACTTCAATAGCAATACTCATTTCCGAGCATTCCAAAGCCATTGTCAGGTAGTGATTTCACAGGCCTAGATAAAACTTTTTGTTTCGCTTTTTATTTTGTGCTTGGTTTAAACTATCTGTATCCGAAGGACTGCTTTTAAAAGGTTAAACGGAGATTTAAGGAGGTTCGTATAAATCTCTTGGTTACTACTGATTTTGGTTACTACATATAATATCTGTACTAAAGAAAAAGTTTTTTTAAAAAGCAGTTATTTGTGCAGGTTAGTCTTAGGAGTATTTCATATGTTGTGCATTTGCATTGCCCTCTTTTAAAATCAGTTGAACTTACCGGGTAACATTGGTTAATAAAACTATACAAGTTCCAGTGAACCACTCAGTAGGGCATCATCATCTCCGTGCGGCATCGTGTGCCCATCACCCCGAGCAAAGTCTCCTTCTGTCCCCGTTTCTTTTCCGCCGTCCCCTCTCCCTCCCCTCCCCCCTTCCCCTCTGGCTATTGCCACGTTGTTGGCTGTGTCTGCGTGCTACACGTACGTGTCTTTTTACGGATCCCTTCACCTTCTTTCGTCCAGTCCCCCTCCCACCCTGCTTTACCTTCAATTTAGTATAACCATAAAGTTTATGTGTTTTGCTGATAAATGGAACTTTACCAATATACTTTAATGTTTTTAGTGTTAATTACTACCATCAAGCGATATGTGGAGGATAAATAATATCATATAATGTTCTTAATTGACTTAACATCCAAATATTGATGTTTCATGGCTCTAAAAGTTAGTTTGAGTATTATGTTAAATATTTTGGGATTACACGCGTATTAAAAAACCTATGAGTATACCATACTTTTTGTAATTTGTCCTTAATAATTATACACTATTTTCTATTCTTTCCTTGAGCTCATTTGAGTGAAATTTCCTGTACACTCTTTCGGTATGAAACAGTCACTCTCTGAATTGTTTCCTGCCAGCTCCAGTGCCAAGCGTTCCGACTGTAAAGGTGACAGATAATACACGTGCCCAGGAGCTCACAGACAGCTGCAGGCACCTGGTTCAGTCTTTCCCTTTACCCTGTCCTTCCCCAGAAGTCATCTCCGTGTCTTGTGGTGGTTTTGTTAGACTTCGTGCCCTTCCTTGCACTGATTTACTCAGATGACTCTCCATGTAGCAGTAGGAAGATGCTTGCAGCTAGTGCCTGTAGGTTCTCGGTGAAAACTTGTTGAATTGAAAGAAGTTTCTATTACTTGTGTGTGCCGTGCACGTACACTATCTATCTTAAGTTCAGTGGTATTGTTCTTTTCCAGGGTTGCAAGAGCCCATTCTTACTTTTTATCTTAAATATTTTCCAGGTTTTCTATTGATTTCTGTTTAAGCCATCTCTCTCTCGCTCTCTCTCTGTCTCTCTCTCTCTCTCTCTCTCTCACACACACACACACACACACACACACACACTTTTTGTGTAATGTAATGGGTTCCTAAGCATTATAATTTAGCTTTCATGGTGCAGAGGTTCCTGCAAAGCCTCTACTTTGGATTCCTTATTGTTAATAATTGATGATAAAATTAAACCTGGCAGAAATCATTTGTTTTCTCTCATTACTATCTACCTAGTTGATACAAAATATTGTGAGTACCCATGAAAACTGGAAGACTTACTAAAATACTATTGGAATTCTATTGATGGTCCTTGGCTTGGTTTGTTTTTAAGTATTTTTAAAAGCCTTTCTTTTTGTCTCATATTTTAGGGTTTGTCTGATCCAGGTAATTATCATGAATTTTGCCGATTTTTGGCTCGTTTGAAGACAAATTACCAGCTGGGAGAATTAGTTACGGTGAAGGAGTATCCTGAAGTTATCAGATTGATTGCTAATTTTACCATTACTAGCCTACAGGTAAATAGAAATATATAACTGATATTAAACTGTAGATTCTTGGTAAGATTTGGTAGGGAATTTTTAAACATCTATTAGAGTACTTTGCTAAAAATGTTCATTGCAAGGTTTTAGGCTGAAAAGTTTATTATAACATTTTTATGATAAAAACTTAGAGGGCATCTAAATCTCTGATAATTGAAGAATGAATTGAGAAGTTACAGTAAAATCTATGTGAGGAAATAAAAGAAAGCTTTTACAGATTGGTTTTGGGGAAAATTTATAAGTTTGGGGGAAGGTTTAAAAACTGAATTTTCCAAATGATATCAACTCTGTAGAAAACTATTCATGGGAAGAAGACTAGAAGGAAGTAAACTAACATTTTAATAGCGATAATTCCTGGGTGGAAGAATAGTGAGAGATCGTTGGCTTTTTCTTTATACATTTTTTGCATTTACAAAATTTGCTATGCTAAGCGGTCATTGGTTATATAATCAGAATAAATGTTAAATTTAAAGTCTGTGTTTAGCAGTTTTTCCTCTGTAATTCTTATTCTGGAAAGACATGTCATTTTAAATAACATTTGCTTTATTTCTTTGTAGCATTGGGAATTTGCTCCCAACAGTGTTCATTATTTATTAACTCTGTGGCAAAGGATGGTAGCTTCAGTTCCTTTTGTGAAATCAACTGAACCCCACTTATTAGACACTTATGCGCCAGAAATCACGAAGGCCTTTATCACTTCTCGGTTGGAATCTGTTGCCATAGTTGTGAGGTATTGAAAACTAAATCTTTCTGTTGAATTTTCATCTTTTGCATCTTGGAATTTTTTAAAAAATGAGGAGTAATTTACCTGCTGTAAAATTCATCCTTTTTAGTGTACAGTTTTATGAGTTCTGACAAGTGCATACAGTTGTATAACACCCATCAAAATTAAGGTATAGAACGACTTCATCATCCCCGAAAAGCTCTTTTGGGTCCCTTTGTAGTTAGTCCTTTCCCCACCATTAGCCTCTGGCAATTACTGATTTGTTTTGTTTCTTATAGTGTTCGTCTTTTCCAGAACGTTGTAAAAATAAAATTAGATAGTGTATAGCCTGTTCGTCTGGCTTCTTTCACTTAGCATAGTGCATATAAGATTCCTCCATGTTGCGTCAGTGGTTGGTTCCTTTTCGTTGCTGTATAGTATTCCGTACTATGGCTCTATCACAATTTGTTTATCCATTCACCTGTGAGTGGACATTAGGATTGTTTCATTTTTATCGATTATGAATAAAACAGCTGTAAATGTTCCCGTACCAATTTTTGCATAGACATAATTTTTTGTTTCTCTTGGGTAGATAGTGAAGTATGAGAATTCAAGGTTGTGTGGTGTGTGTGTGTTTTACTTTGTAAGAAGCTGCCCGACTCTTTTCCAAATTGGCTGTATCATTTTGCATTCCCACCAGCAGTGTAGGAAAGGTCCAGTTGCTTTGCATTCTCATCAGCACTTGATATTGTCTGTTTTTAAAAATTCAGTCAACCTAATAGGTATGTAGTCATACCTCACTGTGGTTTTAATTTGCATTCCCTTAATGACTAACAATGTGGAGCATCATTTTATATGCGTATTTGTCGTTCGTATGTATTCTTGGCAAAGTGCCTGTCCACTCTGCTGCCCATTATTTACTGGGTTGTTTTCTTATGTTGAGATTTGAGAGGTCTGTATATTCTGGTCACAAGTCTATTTATCACGTGTGTTTTTTCAAATATTTTCTTCTAGTTCATAGCTTGCCTTTTCATTTCCTTAACAGTCTTTCAAAGATAAGGTGTTATAAAGTTTGACGAAGTTCAATTTATTCTGTATTTTTCTTCTAGAAGTTATATACTTTCATTACTAACATTGAGGTCTGGGATTCATTTTGAGTTAATTTTTGTATGTGATGTGAGGTAAGGCTGGAGGTTTGTGGATTTTTGTTGCTGTTGTTGTTACTGGTTTACATATGGTTGAGTAGTTATCCCAATACCATTTGTAAAAAAAAAAAAAAAAGTTTGAAGAAAAAACTATCCTTTCTGCACTGAATTGCCTTTACACTGTTTTCGAGAAGTAATTGACCACATACACGCGGTTCTGTTTCTTGACTCTGTTCGCATTAATCTGTGTTTCTCCTGCTGATAACCTATCTTGCTTACTGTTGTCTTTTAATGAGCTTTGAAATCAGGTAGTATGAGTCTCCCACCTCAGTCTTTCTTTTTCAAAATTATTTAGGCTCTAGTGGGGATAAATCTTCTACAGTTATGGGCAATAATATGGGTGAATTCCACAAACGTTACAGTAAGCAAAGGAAGACGGACCCAAAAGAGGACAGGCTGTACACTTCCATGAAGTTCAGAACCAGGCAGAGTGGATCTGTGCTCCTCCTTCGGGTAAATGAGCAGGGGCTTTGGGGGCAGTAGGGAGGTTTGCCAGGTACTAGAAACGTGCTGGTTTTTGTTCTGAGTGCCAGTCACATCGGTGTGTTCACTTCGTAAAAATTCATTAAGCTGTACACCTGTAGTGTGGGGGCTCTGCTGTATGTGTGTGTTAGATCACTCTAAAACTTGTATGCAAACGAGGGAGCCCCAACATTCTTTTTGGCTTTTTTCCCTTTCTTTGCTTTTCCATGTATGTACATTTTATAAAATGATCTGCTCAGTATCGACAGCTAAATCCTGGTGGGATTTTGACTGGGATTGCATTGAATTTATTTATTAATTTGGGGGCAGAATTGATATCTAACCAATATCGAGTCTTTTAGCCAACGAGCATGTTTGTCTTTTAATTTCCTTAGCTCTTCTGCGATCTCTTTCATCGGTGTTTTGTAGTATTCAGCCTTCAGCTCTTACGCGTGTTTAATTAGATTTCATTAGTCTTTTATGTTTTCTAGTGCTTTTGGAAGATACTGTTTTGAAGTTTCAATTTCTAGTTGTTCATGGCTAGTATATAGTAATGCAGTCGAATTTTGTACACTGACCCTGTATGCCAGGACCTTGGTAAGCTCACCTGTTAGTACAGGTAGCTTCTTGGGGGTATTTTTTTAGTGTATGTAGCCATGTCCTGGTCAGACATAGACATTGTTTTTTATATCCCAGTCTGTTTTTCTTTTACCCCTTTATCCGTGATGGGCTTTTATTTAACATGAGTAAAGCTTCTGTGTGGTGACCGAAAGTGCCTTACACTCTAATGCTGTCTGCACACTTGTTCTTGTATTTGCAGGGACCATTTAGATGACCCACTGGATGACACCGCCACCGTGTTCCAGCAGCTGGAGCAGTTGTGCACTGTCAGCAGGTGTGACTATGAGAAGACCTGCGCTCTTCTCGTGCGGCTGTTCGACCAGAACGCGCAGAACTACCAGAAGCTCCTGCATTCTGCCTCTGGGGCGACCGTGGACATGACGATTCAGGAGGGTCAGTGAACGGCGTCTGTCCCGTGGCGTTACGCAGAATTTTAAGTAGCTGCATTAATCGCTTTAATAATTTTATTCGAATTACTTTTATGTATTTCCCCCAATTCCTAATCCCCTAATTAGCCATTAATTCTTTTAACGTTCTGGATATTTTGGTGGCTTGATGGTTAATTTTCAGTTTTCCTTTATAATATTCGTGGGAGATGTTTCTCTCTGCAATCAGTATTTAGGAGAACTGATAATGAATGGAGTTCGTTATCTTCCACCTGATCTGATCGATCGTGTCTCCTTCTTCATCGTAGACTGCCAAGGTCAGAGCCCAGCTTCAGCCAGTAAACAGTTCTGTAAGACCTCATCCTGGGTTTGCGTTTGTGTATGAACCTTCACCAGGGCTCTACTCTATTAGTATTATATTTTAGTTCTTTAAACTTACAAATCTCACTGTTTTTCTTTAATCCTCTGTTGAGGAGGATTTGTCTATTTATGTATATCCCTTTAAATCCTGTCAGGATCTTAGCAGGAAATGAGCATAAATAAATACGTTTTTCAGATTCTTTTAATGACATGGATTACGAGAATGGAACTGGCTCTATACATTTGTAAGAGGACGCATTTTAATTATAGTCCAAGAATTTTCTTAAAATATTTGTGTCTTTGTTGTTGTTTCAGAAAGTGAGCGGTAAGAGGTGATGGTCACACTTACTCTCAGTGATTGCTCACCTGGACTTCTCTGTAAAACATAGTTAAAGGATTATCCTCTACGTTCATGTAACATCTTCTCAAGTGCCTTTTATTCGTTATGTCTTTTTCCTTTGTTCGCGCTGCACAGTTCTACCAAGGGACTAAGCAGTGGACCAGTTAACTTTCTCTCCTTGAAACGTTCTCTCTTGTAGTAGCATTTCATTATTTATAAATAAATTGGGGGGAACTAACATTTTTTGCAGCATTTAGCCTTTTCATGATTGGTTTCTTCTTTTAGTCGAGTTTTGAACATTGTTAGATACCAAGTACACGCCAGAGGACACTTACGTGTATTGGGGCGCGGTGAGCAGCAGTCAGAGACCCCGGCGTGCGGCTGACGGAGCGGGTGGGCGCCGCCAGCGTCGCTGTGCCCGTGGCTCCTCTCTCCGAGCGTGTCCTCTTGGCTGCCAGCAGAGCGCACTTGCAGTCTTGAATTTGCGTGTCTGTCATTCAGTGCTTTGTCTCCATACTTCTACTACATGTTTAGCTATTCTGAAAATAATACATGTTTTCTGGCCAACCTAATAATACTGCGTAACAAGAAAATGGACGAGCTACAGGTACACGTAAAGGTGAATGTCAGAGGTAAGGTGTTTAGTGGGGGGAAGAAAGCAATTCTTAGTAAACTGTGTGTAGTTCGAAATACTTAATGGAGCCCCAAAACACATGAGACTGAAAATGTGTAGGAACACCTAGTGATGTGTGCAAGTGATGAAATGAAGGAAACATGTCCAGAGCCTGGTAAGCTCCGAATGCAGGGTCACGGTCGCCTCCAGGGTGGGAGTAGGGAGACGAGCCAGGGGAGGGCGGAGGCAGGAGCAAGCGTGATGGTGAAGCCTGGGTCTTAACTTGTGTAGCGTGTTCACGGGTGCTTGCTTTATTACACTTCACATCCATTACTTACGTTGTTCATATTTATAAATATTAAAGTGCAATGTATTGGTTGGCCAAAAAGTCTGTCATGTTTTTTCCATAAAGTAAAAGACACATTTTTCATTTTCACCAATAATTTTCTTGATTTGGATATTTTGAGTATGTTGTCTATCTCCTGTGGGGTGTAACGTTTTTCGTTCTCAATTAACGAATGTCTCAGTGTGATCACTATCAACTTCACCTGGTCTACCCGAACATGGAGCATCGTCCCACGAGAAATCTCCAGCGCAAAAGTTTGCAAATCACTTTTGACACATTCTGTATCAGCCACAGCACTTTCTCCACACACTGCACAAATCTTTTTGTGTGTTTCAGTTGCATTTTTACCTTTCTTGAAATGAGAAAGCATAATATGCTGAAAATGTTGCGTATTTTCCTCCATCTGCAATATTAAAAGGCTACCCCAAAATTCACCGATTTTGATCATTTTTTTAACACATGCTGCTACGACAGCTGTCACAAGCTAACAGAATTGTTTCGAGTGAAGTGTCAGACAACTAAGTGCTACTAGAGCCATCGTACTGGAAAAACAAACAAACTTTTTGGCCAGCCCAGTGAAAAGACTCAGTTGTGAAATTAAAGGACATGTATAAAGGACCTACGGACAAAGACAAAGGGGGTAGGATTGAGGGTAGGAGGCGGCCGTGGGTAGGGCGGGGGAAAATGGAGACAACTGTCCTTGAACAACAATAAAAAAAAAAAGACCTGTGTTCCTACAAAATGATATTTCCTACAAAAGGGTGTTAGCTGTTCTATGAAGTATGAATGGAAATAACTGAGCAGTAATAATTTACTAATGTTAAGTAAAGGTCTGTTTATTGAATAAAATAAGCGAGACTTGATTTTTGATTAATATAAATTTCAGGAGTTTTTTTAGTTAGGTACATTATGTAGTTTTAATAAAATGACATTTCTAAGTCTCTAATATATTGCCCGATCCATAAAACATTTAAAATAAGTATCTGTTCGCTTCTAGTCAAAAGGCCAGGGGGAAGGAAGTTGTCCCCCTTGTAAAGCTGTCCGCGGTCTAACTCAAAAATGGTGGTTTTGCATCAGGAGAAACACCTGACGTGGCTCCGGTTGGTGCCGTTGCCCGTGGAGCCTTCTGTTTCTTTTGTGCAGACCAAACACTTCAGTTAGTGTTGAACAAAGAAAATTATACGCTCTCGTTATGTGCGCTTTAATTTAGATGCTTAATGGCTTTTAATGTTACAAAATAAGTTTATTATTATGTTACGATCTCATTTGTATTATATTGTCTCGCTCTTCCATATCTGTGACGATACGGTCATGGCTTATGAAAACAATAATCCCCAGGAAATAGGTCATTAACAGTAGTTAGCGATTACGCGTGATCTATGGTAATGACTGATTTCTTTGGGATTATTGCAGTTATAAACCATAATTACAGATTATTACAGCAATAATTATTTTTTTAAAGGAAAAAATGTTCTGTGCTCGAACAGCTGCTAAAACAAGTGCCCTGAACATTAATGGAAAATTAAAATGGAAATTTGGTCTTATTATAGGATGAGATATTTTTAAAATTTATAGATGCGTAACTCACGTGATGCGTATTTATTGAATATATTCCTAAATACGGTTTAGATTTATGGATTTATATGATTCTTTAAACTTTGTGGAAGTGATTCTCTAACCAAAGTAACTTTAACATTTATTACTTTGAATACTGCCAGTCTAAATGGTTGAGGTTTAGGTAAAGGTATAATGTGTGTGTTAGTAACACACTTTTATATTGATCGTAACTTGCTGAAGTGCACGAGGTAACTTTCTAATACCTTCAGTTTCCTGCGTGAGCTTTTTTTTCCTGTTAACCTTTTTCACAAATTATATATTAGTAATTCACAAAACTGAATTGCTTGATCAGATGAGTGATTTTATTCTTTTATTTAACCCGTTTCACACTGCTGATGTACACGGCTGCGGAAGTGGTCAGTTCGGATCTAGTCATTGCCGTTTCATGACAGACCCAGGGGTGCAGGTACTTGCTGGGTTACGTTCCAGACTTAAAGGATCTTTGTCATCTCCGTGTGCTCGTGTCTCCAGAAGTGTGAAGCAGCTGTCGATTAGTTGTAGTGCAGTGACGACCACTAGTGTCCACTGGAACATAAGGAAAATGTGTCCTTTTTCTACTGCCTACTTATTTATCTTTCTTAAGTCTTCTTACAAGTGTGCACACCCTCTGTTATTACTGTTCAATTCAACACCTTGTAAAAACAAACAAACAAACACTGTAGTTCACTTGGAAAGGTTTCCCAAGACAGAAACATCATTGATCTCGGTATTGTGAAATAGCCTGATCATCTTTGAAAAATTCGTCCCCAAGAATAGCACAAAGTTGCTTTTTAGCAAGATAGTTGGTATGTTAATTATTCATAAAGTTCTCAAAAGTCTTGGAGAACCTGTTACACAGATTGCTGAATCTAGAGGTGTAAAATAATATGCCTTAAATAAAAACCACTAGCTGCAAATACGTCCATTTCTAAATGGTCCGTGCCAGCCACCCCAGAGTATGATTTGTGGAGACTGTACGTGCGCCACCGTACCCCTGCTGTGAAGCTTTTCACTCCTTTACTGCCCTTGCCCGGGAAGGTAATTTGGTTGTCATACCATGTGAATTGCACAGTGAAAATCTTAGATTTTTAAAGAAGGGTGCATAAAAACACAAAGGGAATAAATTATGACGTTCCAAGCAGGGCTAATATTAAAAGCGCTCAGACTGGCGCTGTCACGGCACTGACCGTGCAGTAAAGGTTCTGGTGGTCGGATCGTCCCAGTGTGACCGGCAGCCCTGGGTCTGGACGTTCCATTTGTGTTTTTGTGATCGAGTTTAACTTGAATCATAAGTCTTCAGGGTAGATACGGTTTTCATCTGCTCTGCAGATGAAAACCGTAAGCTGTAAAGAGGTAAGTAACTTCAGTAAGATCACGTAGCAAATTGGTAGAGCTGGGATTCAAACAGTCTTACCTGGCTGTCAAGTCTGTCATTTTTACTGTTCTGCTTAGCGCCGTGATAAATTTAAAACCCAGCTTGCCACACTGTGAAGAACTGAGTCCACAGTAGTTGATCACATGTTTGGATGAACAGATCATTTTACTCAGCTTGGAGTTTTCTGAAAAAAATAAACTGACTTTCTACAGTACTTCTAAACATTTTTGTTCTTGTTATCTATTAGGACGTCTTGCATGGCTGGTGTACTTAGTGGGGACAGTTGTTGGAGGAAGATTAACATACACCAGTACAGATGAGCACGATGCTATGGATGGAGAACTATCCTGTCGGTAAGTAATGGCCATGCAGTTTACAGAAACTTACTAAGTAGTCGAGAAACCGTTATCGGACTGGTATTATTAGCTAAAGCATTTGTAGCTGGCCTTTTGAGGAAGGTATTCTTTTCCCTTTTATTGGTGAGAATACCAAGGCTGAGAGGTTAAGTGATCTGTAGATGTGGAGCCTGTGGTAAGTTATAGTCAAGTATATTTTAAATGTGTTTAAATAGTCTGGTGAAGATTTAAGTTGCTTTTTATTTCTTGGGACCTGGTGAAGCACGCAAAATTGGTGTGTATTGGGCTGGTGGCAAAATTGGGGTGACGTACCTGTGGTCAGAAAGCACTGGAAAGCCAGTACGCGGTACAGGTTTTGTTTAGGGTTGTGGACTAGATTGCACCCCAGATGGAGCGTTAATGAGAAGCGATTCATGTTTCTGTTCTAACCTCAGGAAAATTCCTGCGTATGAGTTATATGAGTGAGTTGGTTTCCCATATATCTTATTTTTGATGATGTCTTTATCAACCAAGTAATACTTGTTTTTATCGAACCCTTAAATTAAAAATTCAAATGAAAAGTCGTATATCGAGTTGGAAGTAACTATTACTGTCATTTTGGTTAAGACCTCGAGTCTTTTTAATTCATGCTTGAATTGTGTACACATATGTGCACCGTGTGTGTGTTTTTCAACTTTTGAAAGCAAAAATTATATTTCACTATCATTTTGTAAACTAAAATAGGAATACTACTAATAATACCCAGTTTATTTGGGCTGTTACTAGGATTAAGTGAATTGATATTTTTTAAATGCTTAGAACAATGCCTGGCAAATGGTAAGTACTATATTACTAAAAAAAACCCAAAAAACAAAACCTCAAAATGCTTTTTTTACTTTTAAACATTGATGGAACAGCAATCGGTTGCCTCCCGCGGGTGTGCGCTGCCCTGACCGGGATCCAGCCCACACAGCCTCCTGGTGTGCGGGGTGACGCTCCAACTCACCGAGCCACCTGGCCAGGGAAACCACTTCTCTCTTTAAAAAATCCAACATAATCTTATGAACATTTCACCTAGACATGAAATACTCTAAACTGCACCATAATTGAAGCAGGCCCTTGTTGGGGGGAATTTTAGGTGGTTTCTCAGTTTTTTGTTGTTATAAATTACCTCAAGGTAAATACTCTTTTCGTTATATTTTCCCTTCATTCCGTACTCATTTCAACCTTTAAAGTAGCTCTTGCCATTGAAATTTGAATCCAAATGTAGCATAAATATTTTTAGTTTCTCTTAAGGTTTGTATTGTTAATACTAAATTACTTGAAAATATGAATGCGGGCGTTCTTAAAATGTTTTGGTTCATTTTAAACCAAGCAAATGATTTACCTGCTTATTGCCCTAGTTTAATTCTTAAAAATGTTTGTCATCAAGTAGGGAAATAAATACCCATTGGCCTGTTGTCCTGAGAAATATGTAAGAGGAAGTGAACGAAAGAGGGCGTCTGTTTGCCAAGTGGAGAAATTTACTTTCTCTTTAACCAGCACACATCTATAACTTTAAATAAAATTTGTTTTGTGTTTTAGTCCGCATTGTCTAGAGCCTTCGCTGAAGTCTGTGTACTAAGCCTTTTTGGAGGGGCGGGGAGAAGGGTGCATTTTTAGGGAAGAAAGAATAAGAGAAAACAAACAAAGTCGACCCTCTGCATTCACAGACCTCACTGTTGCAGGCTGAGGCACTGGCTAAAATGTATTTGCGCCCCCAGTCAGTCCTGCCCCCAGTCAGTCCTCAAGGTGCCGCTCTGGGACGAACGCGTAGTGGTAAGAAATTTGAGCTGCTGGATGTGCGCGCTCCTCGCTGAGCTTGAACAGACGCTGTGCTCGGCCTTCCTCTTTCGGTTCTCCGGCTGTAAATTTACCCTTTCTGCTCTCCGTGTAGCGCCATCATTTTTGCATTTTTGTGTTGGTGGTTTTGCTGTTTAAAATGGCCCTTCCAGCTAGTGCTGAAGTGCTGGCTAGTGTTTCTAAGCACATGAAGGCTGTAATATGCCTTAGAAAGAAAATACGTGCGTTTAGGTAAGCTTTATTTAGGCAAGCGATAGTGCTACTGGCTGTGGGTTCAATATGAATGGATCAACCCTATGTTAAATAGGGTGTCTTTAAAGAAACACACACACACAGAACAAGGTGACGTGTGGATGGGCTGATGAACACGCCATGACCGTAGCCCCTCGGGAACCTGACCCTGAATGTCCTTCAGGAGCAGGTTCCGTACTCACTGAGTCGGTGCCCACAGCGACTTCACGGAGCGGAACTCCCATGAGCAATGGCAGTGAGCTGCAGACAGACCATGGTGCGCCACACACCTGGTGGCTCGGCTGTACGGGCGCCTTCCCTGAAGGCCACATGGAACCCCTTTCTTTGCCTCAAGGCCATGTGCGGTGGTAGTGGGTGGGGGTGGAAACTAAGGGGAAGCAGTGTATCTGTCGGCTTATTTCCTTCTCCTATTTCTTATTGGTTGAAATCTTCTCCTGGGGTGTTTCACTTTTCTGTACTTCTTAGTTGCGTTCTCTGGCCTCTTTGAGAAGCCGCCGAGGGGGGCAGAGCTCCTTTTGGTCCTGTTGAGTTGAGAGGAAGGGCTGGAGCTATGGCGGGCCTCTCCTCTGCCCTGGGCAAGGCTTCCGTGTACACGCAGGAACCGTGGATCTTCTCTAGGCCACACGGCAGGTGGCTGCGGCTGGGGTGGGGTGAGCAGTGGTGGTGGGACAGGTGGGTGCGGAAACAGGAGCGTAGCATATACGCTGCAGCCTCCCTGCTTTGTCCAGAAAAACCGTAGGTGTGTGTTTTAGCATGATGCTTCACGCAGTATTTGAAAACACCAATTTCATACGAAGACGTTCCAAGTAGCTGGAACTGCAATACTGCTTCCTTCTGCGTGTGGATACACGGCGCCTTTCCAAATCCTGGGAGAACGCTGCCCAATTAGAGGGTTGCGGAGCTCCTGCCAAAAATCTACGTGCTGCTTTATCAGGAGCAGGTTCCTATTCCTGAAAGCTCCCAATATTGTGGTAATTATAATGAAAACAAATAAATGTACTTGTGCTCAGGCCACACAATTCTAATTAAATGAGGATAATTTCATAGCCACTTCGGTTTCATTCATCACGACCAGAACGTAACCCTCCTGAGAGATTTCCCGGGGATTCCTCTTACTCATCCTGTGTCCTGGCTTTGCCAGCGCCGGCGGAGCGGCCGCCTCTCTCAGGTCGCTCTTCCGTCGCGCTGCCCTCTGTGTCCCCGGCGTCCCACCTGCTCGTTTTCGTCATCCCTCATCACTCTTCAAAGACCTTGACCACTGGCCCAGGGTGTTGCTCTCTGTCCCAAACCCTACTATCAATAGATGCCGTGAGCTTCTGTGCCGTCAGGCAGTGGCACTGTCCTCTTTATTCGTCAGCTTCCAGTGGCTTCCCATCTCACAAGGGACAAATTCCAAAGTCCTTGTCATGGTCCAAAGCGTCCTGTACTGCTTCTCTGACCTGATGTCCTATCCCTGCTAATTCAGCTCAGCCGCGCTGGCCTCCTCGCTCTCTTTTGAGCATCGCCATTGTTTTCACTTCAGCGCCCCTGAACGTCTCTGTGCTGGGCACGCTTTCTCCTAGATGTTTGCGTGGTCCTCCCTCACCGCAGTCAGGTGTCTCTGCCACCTTTGACCTCCCTGTCCGCAGGAACATCCCTACCCTGCTCTCTTTACTCTTCTCTATAGTGCTGTGACCTCCTGACCTGTATTTGTTTATTTCACAATAAGGCGATGAGGGAAGGAAGAAGCTTCATATACTTTGCTCACTGCTGTATGATTTCATCTGCCCGGCGAAACTAAGCCCTGACGAGATTCAGGGTTTTCTCTAATTCGTCGAGCGATGATAAAAGCAGTCGCGCACCCCTGAACGTAGGTACTGCAGTCAGTTAAGATACGTATGCATTTTCTGCTCTAACTCAGCCCTCAGTGTTGCTCGGGGATTCTCTGTTGTTGTAGTAATTCTTGTCTTCTGGCTTCCAGACACCTGCAGAACTGTTTGGCGTGCGTGTCCTGTCCCACACGTGCCTCCGGTTCATTGACTGAAATTAAATTCCCATCCCCACCCACTCATTTGCCTAAGCTTGAGTCCTGGGGGTTACCCTTAATTTTTTCCCCTCTCACTGCCATCCATATAGTCATCAAATTCTGTCGGTCATACCCTTTAGTCATCTCAGTCAGTCCTGCTGTCTCCGTCTCCCCTGCCATTTTAGCCCCTGCGATCCTTCACCTGGATTCATGCTGTCCACTTAAATGGACACTTGGCCTTGGCTCTGGCTTCCTAAAGTACAGGTCTGATCATGTCACAGCTTTCCTTAAACTCCACGAGACTTTCCATTGCCATTGGGATGCAGGTCAACGTGGCTTATCGGGCTCCTCATGACCTGGCTTCTGCCTGGTTCATTGGCCTCCTCTGCCGCCACCGACTGCTTTATAGCCATCCCGAACTTCCTTCAGCTCTTCAGTGAGCCGTGCTTTTTCTTACCTTCCTGCATAGCTATGTACTTCCCTCTTTCTCGACATTCTTTGTCCTGTTCCATTCTAGAGTATTAGGAATCCTCGCTCAGTTCTTTGTCACATTTATTATAGCACTGTCAATCTTGATTCTGATTGCATGTGTTACTGTTTTTCCTTGCATAGACAGTAGATTTTTGGAGGACTAGGAATATATATGTCTTGCTCGTTGTTGTATTCTGAATATCTAATACATATCAGTTATATAGTAAACCCTCGAATATTTGTTGACTGAATAATTATTTACTTGGATATCTAGGGAAATATAAAACGAGTGTCCAGAATTCATTTCATTGTATTTGAAATGGTGTGCTTATACTTGGATCAAGATAATTTAGTGATATATTTATCTTTTTATTCCCTATGTGCTCTTTACCAAAAATAACATAAAAGAAAGAGACGATAAATGTAGAACAATAAATTGAATCTGGAAGTGAGTATTATGTATTTATAAAATACAAGTTTTGATCTTAAGCACTTGTTAGAGGTGGCCAAAAATCTTTGAAGTACACCATGGCAGAGATTGCTAGTTGTGCCATATCTCTTATTCCCTTCTTCTGAAGTAATAAAATACCTGATTGTGGACACCCTAATAAAGACTAGATTTACTAGACTCTCTTGCAGCTAGGTTTAGTTAAGCACTTAGATTATGTTCAGAACTTGGATGTAAATGAATGCAGTATGTGCAACATACGTGAACATAATGGGTAGAGTTGACGAAGCAGTGTTAGACCATGAAGTGATTGTGTGAATGAAAGCAAATGTAACAACAGGATGGAGGGAGCCTGGGTCCCTGATACACCATGGAGCTCCAACTAGTCCTGGAGTACTGCCTTGAATTTTTGCTTGAGAGATGAACATCTGTATTGTTTAAGCCATTGTTATTTTGGATTTCAGGCACTTGAAGCTGAGCTTCTTGTACAACTACCAAAACTTCTTTGGCACGTGGATCATGTGCCCTGCTGGGGACTCTTTTCTGCTTTCCTGCTAGGGATGTGACTGCTGCTTAGGGAAATGCAAATCAGTGTCTTAATATGAGTTGTAAAGACACCTCACCAAACTGTCTTTTGGTCTCCTGTCTTCCTGGGATTTTAGAATGTATGCTATCAAAAGGAAGTAAAAGTAAACAAGAACAATTACATAGAATCAACAAAGGACTAGAGCAGGAAAAGGGAAGTCCTACTCAGTAAATAATTTAATAGCAAGATATGCCTTAATTAATTCACTTGAAATATCGCCTGGATCCAGAGACAAAGTTC
>PVKM010031733.1:0-16740 GCA_004027735.1 Carollia perspicillata | reverse complement strand
AACACAGAAATGCCTAATGGTTCCTTTCAACATGGCTCCTGCCAATAGAATGCCAGGTCCCCACACTTTGCTTCGTGGCATTAATTAAAACAAAGGAGTTAATCAAGATAAACTTCTACACCTGCCCAGCACCAGCCTGGAAGTTTATCATGTCTAAATATGTTTCTCATGCATTTACTGCAAATTAGTTTCTGAAAGTGAATTTCAAGGTCTAGTGACTCTGAGGTTCCCTAACTCCGTTTTCATTAAGTTTTCACAAATGATCTACTGTTGCATTATTCTTTTATAGTGCAGATTTAAGGCCCCACTATGAAAAGCAATTATGCTGTCAGAAAAGTGTATTTTGACTTATTAAAAAATCTGAAAGGTTTCAGGAAACTATTTATTTAGGTTCTCATCAGGAGGGTATTTTGACAGTCCTCAGAGAGAAAGCACTTTCAGTTGCACACCATTTGGAGCAGCCTAACAAGGCCTTTCTGAGAAGGACACGTGGAGCCACAGAAGCAGCACGTGTAGGGAATCAGGAGGCCTTGGGTGCCGCTCCCAGAAGAGAAGCCTTGGGCCTTCCTATCCTCATCTGAAAAATAAAAGAATCACCTGCAGTAATCTCTAGAGTAACAAGAGCACAGACATTCAATGATTACAGCTGCCTGTACTGAGCACCTACTATGTCTCAGACACACTGCCAACAGATATAGGTCCAGTCCTGAGAAGTGGGCAGTATCATTCCCATTTTACAGATAAGGAAACTGGAGCTTAGAAAGGTTACACGTCTTATGCAAAGTCACTCAGTAGATGCTAGATTTGGGATGTGACCCTATGGTACATTCCAAGGACTACTATTCAGAGAAAAAAGAACACAGAATGAACTATTGATTCATTCAACAAGACAGATGGTTGACTGAAAGCAGTCAGATACAGAAGAGTTCATACTATATGACTCCGTTTATATGAAATTTGAGAACAGACAGAACTAAGCTATTGTAATAGAATCTGTTACTGGACACGGGCCTGGCCCTGAGTATGTCTGCCAAAGGGCCGGCTGGTAGTGTGTGGGTTCTTGACTTTGTGTGGGAAAGATTTCACAACACGAGTCCAGGTGACTGTGAGGATACATGTATTAAACCTGGGGACAGTAAAACAAGGAAGGGCTTAGCACAGAAGAATAGCAGAGCCTAGGCGGAGCTGGCTTAGCTCACTGGGAAGTCAGGGAAAAGCGGGCCTTGGGGACAGGTTCAGGGGATTAGCCTGGGATGAGCTGCCAGGTGCTCATTGCCTTAGAGTTTAGGTTTAGGTGACACTGTGTGCCTGTGAAAAAAGAAGTGAGGGGAAAGAAGAAAGGAAAGGGAATGCGGCTGGCTGCTGCCCAGAGAAAGAACACCACTGGGTCTTTTGTCTTGAGGCTTTTATCTCTTTCTTGCAGGCTGGAATCTTAGGGGAGGTCTTAGGGGAGTGGTCCAGCAGAATATTTATCAGTTCTCCAGGTGTGCCCTTTTAGGGTCATGGTCTCCTCTGATTGGTCAGTGACAGGGCAGGCAAGTGGGGTTATTTAGGCATTGCAGTTGGTTCTGGAATCAGCCCACCTAGTTTTGCTGCTTTTCTGGACCTAGAGCTGAAACACAACTGAGGCCTGGATGCTATCTCCAAGGAGGAAAGGTCAGGGGAGGAAAGCTTACCCTGGGGGTGAAGTCCTTGTTTTCCCAGTTTTGTCCCCTGCCAGGCACTGGGGGCCCTCCCTGGTGACCATCTGCACCTGGATGTAAATTCCTCCACCACTGTGTTCAGCTACTTGTCATAGTTTCCCTATTCCACTTGCCAAGGAATTTTCCTAGCTTCTCACCATCCTGTCTCAAATTACAAGTGGGTGCCTATGGAAGGGTGTAGAGTAAGTGGGAAGAGCCACAGAGGACATTCTGGGGTGATGAAAACATTCTAAATCTTGATTGGCATGATTACACAGGTATACACATTATCAAAGCCCATGAAACGAAATGCTTAAATTCAGTGCATTTCACTGTATATAAACCTCAACAGCAACGAAAAAGTGTACGTGGCCTGTGGGCAGCCCATGTGGCTTGTGAGCCCCAGGCACAGATGCCTATATACGAAGACTGGTCCTCCTAAAGTGGATAAGGCTGGGCAATGTGTCCTTCCTTGGGAACCAGAGGAACTGGTGCAGGGCTCCTCGACACCAGGCATTGCTTTATCTACAGACACCTGAGGCTAGGAAAGACCTCTGCATTGAGAGAATAAATATTTGAGGCCTGCTGCATTTGTACTTTCTTTCTGCATGATCTTGGGCCAGTCGATCCCCTTCTTGGACACTAGTGTCCTCATTTTAAGATAAAAAGTTTAGATGTAGTAGCCTCTAAGCTCCTTTTCAGCTTTAACTTTGTCTTGTTTTGTACCAAGTGGATCGTTTCACGTCGAGCCCCAGTGCCTGGTTGCTTTTGTTATAGAAAGCTGCACGGAGTGCAGGGAAAGCACAGGAACTAAGGGGAGATGGCCCAAGTGGGAAATGGAGTCTGGTCATTATAAGTAAAGTAAAAGAGAGTGAAGTGTGAAATGGTCCGTAGGATGAAGACTCAGATTTCCAGTTTAGCTCCCAGTCCACGGCCAGGATCAGGGCCACTGTGTCTTATTTTTAACTTATTGTTGTGTGCCTTCTCTGCTCTAGACACTGCCTAGTACCTTTTATAGGTGCAGATCCATTCTCACAGCAAATCTGTGAAATAGGTATCATTACTCCACTCTATAGGTGAAGACACCAATGCTTAGAAAGGTTAGATTAGGTGCCTGAGGTTACATGACTTTCCTGTGGTATAGCTGGAATTTGACTCATAAGCCCCTACAATGAAGCTATTTTAACAGGCTCTGTCAGCCTAAAGTTAGTCAATGTAAGATGGGGGTTAGAAAGACCTGTCTATTGGGTGACATTCCATAAATGTTCATGGCTGTAATTTCAGAATTTCATGCTATCGATTTGAAATACAGCATAGAAAATAAAACAGATGAAGTTATCTTTATATGAGATTTGGAAAAATAATGTAGTCAAGTGTGCAAAACAAACTCTGGTAGCAATACCTGCTTTGGATTCCTATGTGCCTGTGTGTTTATTTGATGTGCTCCAGAGTGCAGGTTAGAGAAGATCACATCCTGCTACATCACAGACTGGGTGTGGTAGTCCAGGTGCACTGAGAATTCGACATCAAAATGAATGTGTGTGCAATAAGTTTAATAAGGGAAATGCCTGTGAGAGAAAATGGGGAGGGACCTGTGGGCAGCCAGGAACCTGTTAGACTGTGAGGCCAATACTCAAGGCCTGACCTGGAATGAAGGAGCTAAGGAAGGAAGAAAAAGTTAGGTGAAAGTGTCTTAGACTACAGTGAGCCTTAAGAAAAGGCCAACAAAGTGAATAGGGATTTCTAGAGCTAAATTGGCCTGTCAGAGGAGGCCCCTGCCACTCATAAGATGACGCTAGTACTCCAACTGAGTTCAGCTTGTGCTGGGAGCGGCCCATGGGAAGCATGGCCTCAGTGCAAACACAGCAGTGGATTTCTGCGCAGCAGCTGGGACAGTCAACCACAGCTCTTGCCTGAGAAGCACTCTCATGGCCCCCACACTTGGAATGCATCTGGCAGGAGTACACAACTTAGCCTCCTGTTGTAGATCCAAGGAGGAGACATAAACACAGTGATAGGAAATACCGAGTCCTCTATTTAATCAATATTCAAGACTGGATAGGTCCCCATCAATTTTAGTTTTTAAAAAAGGTTGATAGGGAAGAGATTTATGAGCCCAAACAGGACTGAGTGGACATTCTCATCCCTCACTTCCCCATGTAATGCACCTATTTGGTCTACAGTATAAGTGGGTGCATCTTGGGGAAAGACTATGAAATACCATAATTTTAAATAGCTGGGGACTACAACTGCACTGCTGTTTCAGAGGAGATATATTCACTAGCAAATATCAGTACTATTCCTGTCACCTTGTGTAAGCTATCAATTTGGCAAATGCCTTTCTCTTTATCAGTGTTCAAGGACCACAAGAAGCAGTTTGTTTTCACATGACGGGGACAACAGCATACCTTTCCTATCTTTTTGATGGGCTATTTCAGTCCTCCTGCTTTTTGTCATAATCTAGTCTACAGAGATCTGGATCATCGTGACATTCCACAGACAGGCCAGCCCACTGAGACACTGTATTGTTAACTGTAGTGTTATGAAGAGGAAGTTGCAAGTACCGCAGATGCTTTAGGAGAGATGTGTGACAGAAGGTGAGAGATAAACCTCACAGAAATTCAGGGGCCTGCTCTTTCAGTTAAATTTTCAAGGTGTCTAGGGGTCTGCAGCATGTTGGAGTATCCCTGCCAAAGTAAAAGATAAAGCACTGCCCTTTGCATGATTTACCTCTAAGAAAAGGAGAACAATGATAAGTGGGACCTCTCCGAATTTTGGAGACAACATATACTACGTTTGATCGGCTCCTCTCATGTTGTTCTGGTCCATTTACTGAGTGACCTGTAATGCTGCCAGTTTTGAGTGGAGCTCACAGCAAGAGAAGGCTCTATAGTGGATCCAGGCTACAGGAGCAGTTGCTCTGCATTTGGAACCTATGGCCCAGGAGGTCCAAAATGGCTATGACAAGTAGGAATGCTATATGAAGTCTATGGCGAGCTTCAGCAGAACAACTACAGAGTTCATCCCTAGAGTTAAGAGCAAAACCACACCTCCTTCTGCAGATAACTATTTTTCTTTCAAGTAACAGCTCCCAGCTGTGTAGTAAGTCCTACAATATGAAGGCTAAATATCTGACCTTGGGAAATTAAGTGGTCATGTGGCCTGGGTTGCCCATCTGGACATGTGTCTAATCTGTCTCACCAAGTCATTAGCTTGGGGTTATAATCCATCAACAAGTCAAAATGGTACATAAGTGGTATAATGGTATATATGGCTCTAACAGGTCCTAAAGGCTCAAATAAGTTGCCTGAACAGGTGGTCTGAATTCCTATAGCATCTCTTTCTGCTGCTTTCTTACTCTCCTTCAGTCCAACTACAGCCTCACAGGAAGTTCCTTTTAACCAACTCACTAAAGAAAAGAAAAGAAAACAAAACAAAACTTGGGTTTGCTTTAAGATGAGTTTGTGCGACATGCTTGCATCAGTCAGAAATGGACTGCTACAATTTTACAGTACCCAACAGGGGTGCTCTTGAAAGACAAAAAGAAAGAGAAATCCTTCCAGTGGTCAGAATTTCAAATAGCATATTTAGTTGTTTACTTTGTTCGAACAGTGCGATGGTCTTCACTGATTTATAGCCTAATGGTTTTGCTAGATGGTCATGGGCTTGAAATGAAAAGGACTGGAAGATTATTGTCAAGGGGATCTGGCCAAAAGGTATGAGAATGGAATTTCCGGAATGGTGTGTGAAGATTTGATATTCTGTGTGAATGCTCCCCAAAGCACCCACTGTGGAGGTGATTCTCAATAATCAGATTAAGGCAATACATTCTTTGGATGTTGGTCTACCTCCTTCACCAAAGCCGTGCTCAATCGGTGAATATACAGAGGCCACATCAGCAGGGACGGAGGCTATGCAAAGCTTTACAATAGTAAATTTTTCCTGAGGATCTAATCTGCCAGTAGTAGAGACCAAAAGTGATGCCCCAGCCATTTATCTCCAGCCAATCACCTGCTGGCAGGCTGATGACAGTAGATCCCTTCCCTAATGAAGGGGCAATAATTTGTCCTCACTTGAATGCACATGTATCATGTAGTTGACTTTGCCTTCTCTATACTCAATGCTTCTGCCAGCACCATCAATCCACTGATTTACACAACTCCTTATTCACCTTATGATATCCTGCAAAGTATTAATTCTGACAAACAAACTCATTTTGCTACAGATATGTCAGTGATGGGCTCATATCTATAGTGTTTACTGGTCTTAATACATACTTCATTTCACAGAAGCAATCAGCCTGATAGATTTGTGGAACAGTCTAACAAAGACTCAGTTCCAGTTCCAGTCCCAGCTGGGAAGCTGAAAGTTTGGGGTTTTCTCTTACAAGATATCTATGCTTTGAACCTGTGATCAAAAATGTTTCTTACACAGGCAGAACGTGCACGCCTGAGGGCCAAGGGGTGAAAATGAGATGGGCTCCTCTCATGTTAACCTAATAACCCACTCATAGAAATTTTGCTTCTCATCCCCACAATTTTGGGCTCTGCTGGTTTAGGGGTCTTAGTTCCTAAAAGGAACAAGGTAGTGGTTTCACTGAAGAAACTAAGGCTACCACTCGGCTACTTAGCTCACGCTATTAAACCAAAAGGCCTAGAATCACGTTGCTGTATTGGTTGGGGTAATTGATCTCAAATGCTAAATGGAATTTGGGTTGCTGCAACACAGTGAGAGTAAAACAATAATTCTGGAATGCAGAGGATTATCTAGGATGCCTTTTGGTAGTTTTGTATCCAATAATCAAAGCTAATGAAAAGTAGAACCCAGTTAAGGTTCACTGGTGATGCACGCCCTTTAGAAACAAAGGTTTGGGTCATCTCGCCACATAAAGAACACACTAAAAAGCTGAAGAATTTGCTGAGAGTAAAAATGGAAGTGAAATGGGTAATGAACAAGAAAGTTGTAAGTATCATTATACCCATTGATAAGTTGTAGAAATGAATAATTGTAGCAAAAAACATCTCTTCTTCCTTATTAGGGATGTGTATGTGTGTATGAATCTACTTCTTTCTTCCTTTCCTTTTTCCCTTTATATAAAGTTCATCATTGGTGGCTCTCTTTAAAGTCAGCCTTTAGATTGCCTATTATTTAAACAGGAGTGTAGCTAGAACAGATAACATGGCCTCACCTAGAGATGAACGCAGTGACCATTGGAACTCTGTGTCTTCCCCCTTTTAAAAAAATATTTTACTCATTTATTTTTAGAGAGAGGGGAAGGGAAGGAGAAAGAGTGGGAGAGAAACATCAATGTGTGGTTGCCTCTCATGGGTCCCCTACTGGGGACCTGGCCTGCAACCCAGGCATGTGCCCTGACTGGGAATCAAACCGGCGACCCTTTGCTTCACAGGCCCGTGCTCAATCCACTGAGCTACACCAGCCAGGGCTGTGTCTTCCCCTTTTGAGGACATGATGGAAACATCTCTATGTGAATGAAAATCAGCGGCATCTTCTATGGTAAAAGCAGGAAGTTCAAAATATTTAGAAAAAGACATATAAATGATAGGTAACTAGAGAGCTTGATTTTGTCAGTTTCAGTTCCAAATCCATCTTTTTATACTCTGCTGTATAATACTGTAAACTATATTTCCCAAATTTCTTTTCATCTGGTTTCCTGTTAGGTTCTGCCAATAACTAAAGGGAAATGGGAACACAGGGGGAGGAAGAGAGGAGACATGGCTTTTCTGCTTCTTGTGTTCACACTCTTAGAACTCTTTTGACACTCCTAGAACTCTTTGCACTCCTGGAAGTACCAGCCACAAAGAAGGCAATGCACTCCATCTCAGAGAAATGAATTTACTGCTACCCAGTTCCCCTCTAAACTCCTGGTTCTGATAACTCCAACTCAATCCTTTTGTTCCCACAATCCCAGCTTCTTGCAATATTATGTCTGGGCTATCTCAGTGTTCCCTTTTTGCTCCTTTAGCCCTCCATACCTGGTAACGATTTCCAAATATTAAAGCCTTCTGTTGATATACTTAGTGTAGTTTGTGTTTTCCTAAGGGAACCTAAATGACCCAGTCACATAGAGACCTGCCCTTGTACACAGCAGAGTTATACAAGATCTTGACGTTCAATTGACAGGCAACAGCTAAATTGCCTTAATTAATAGCTGCAATGTTTTTGGTCAGTTTGTTTTGTTTTGAGGATAGAGAGTAAAAGAACCAAAGAGACCTATGTACTCAAGATCAAGATGATTAAACACCTAGCAGTAAAAGACAATTGATGACAAATCTGTGCTCTTTACAAATGGAAATCTTTGGGTAAGTAATCATCAAAGTTATTTAACCCTGCTTGGCAAAAGCAGAAAACATCAATGACTTCTTTCCTCTGTTAACTATGTCCTGATTCTTTCCAAACTTAAATCCTACCTTCCAACTGGACCTATAATGCATTCTCTTTATGTGTGTGTATAGACTTATCCATAAATTAATAATATCTCTACTTTCTTCAAATCACTGACCTATATCCTAAAACTTTCGTATTTAAATCTAAGGGCACAGAATATTCTAAAGCATAATTCATTAATTCATTTTATTCATTCTTTCAACAAGTAAGTATGGCATATCTATGATGTTTCAGGGGACTATGCTAAGAAACGAGAATATAAAAAGAGCAAAAACAGACATGTTCCCTGACCTCAGACTAGCTTACAGTCTGTTGAGGAGACAGGCATCAATCAAAAGATCACACATATGCATATATATATCACTGAAAAACATATCAGTGATATATATATATGTTCTGCCAATAACTAAATATATATATACACACATATATACATATATATATCACTGAAAAACATATCAGTGATATGTATATATAGGTTCTGCCAACAATTAAATATATACACACACTCATATGTACATATACATATATATAAATATAACTGGAAAATTCAACAGTGATAAGTACTAAAATACACAGTGTATGAGAACTAATTACAGAAATTTGGACAGAGTAGGAGAAAGGGAAGCAGGAAAACAAACCAAAATCCTTATCCTAAAAAGAATGGGAAGCCATTGAAGATTTTTGATTTGGGAGGATCTTAAGTGATAAAATGTTCATTTGATTTGTGAAAAAGAGTATGTCCCATAAAATTTGTACAGGTAGAGATGCAAAGTGTAAGGAAAGAGCACTAGATTATAAGACAACCTGAATTCAAGGGTTATTATTATTATTTAATTGGTCACAAACATTCAAATGACAATTACAAAGGTCATTTATGGTACTTTCCAATTGTGTATACAATATAGTTTTCTAATCAATAAATTTTGTATGTACTTGTGTATAGTTCAGAGTTAACTCTGAATATATAACTGCAGTATTTTAGATTATCAGTTACGAAGATGATAAAAATATTACATCAGATATTTTCCCACTCTTTCAACTAGGCTGAACTCAGCTCTGGCTGTCAGCGGGGTCCCCGGGTCGACTCCAAGGATACATGCAGCAGTGGGCAGCTGCTTCTCCCCAGCCCCCTCCATTCCTGGCAGAATGCTGAGATGGTGCTTTTGTGGTTTAGCTATTGTCTTCCTTTAATTATGTCCAATTTAAATGGCTATAGGAGTAAAAAATATGGAGAGAAGCTATGAGAGCATTTATAAAACATGAATTGATGCCTGCTCCAGAAATCATTTTTAAAATTGCCTTGAAGCTCAATATGGAAATATTCCCAATAGGGTCTAAGGGTATTATTATAAAATGGATAGCCAGACTGTTGCCAAACATAATCTATAGAATTGACAGTTAATCCAATGGAATCATAGAATCGTTGACCCGAAGATTTAAGAAAACAGAAGCTTAAAACTTTAGAACTATAAAACAAAACAGTTTAAAAATATTGACACAGTTTAAAGTGATCTTAAAATTTATGTCTCAACTATCCACTCTATGTCTGAATCTGCAATAATATCTAAGCCTCCAAGTAGCTGCTGAAATTCTATTTGAATGCAGAGAGAGATGGAGCTCACTGCCTTCCGAGGCAGCCTGTTAAAATTTTAGGCAGCTCTGAATGTTGGAAAGATTATCTGAAGTCAGAGATGAAATCTGACCCCAGGTTGTACCTACACCTTGGTCCTATTTTTATTACTAGTGCTAGAAGTGTTCAAGGAGAAAAAACATAAATAAACTCACTCTAGTTGCTGGATTTTTTTTTTCACTCATGGACATAGCAACATTAGGGTCCAACCAGAACATCTGTGCAAGCTATGTTACACAACCTTGATCCTAGTTTCCTTCTCATGCTTCCGAATCATTTTTTTTTTTGTATTAGAAATCTGAGTTAAGTGTGATTCCTTCCTCCCCTATTTCTGCACAAGTTAGGGAATGACTTTCCTTGACACAAGTTAGGGAATGGCATTCCCTAACTTGTGTATACAATTGTGTATACAATACTCAATTTACTTGAGTGCATTCTATGTGCTGTTCCCTATTTTAAGGACCTAATGGGTGCAACTCATTTATTCTTCACAATAACAACAGGAGATGGGGTCTATTGTTACCCTCAGTGTCCAGAGGAGAAAAGTAAGGAACAGGAAAAGTATGTATTATGTTCAAGTTTCTTAGCATTGAGTGGTATAGCTGGAAGTCAAACTGGGGACATCTAGCTCTAAAGTTCATGCTCCTGACTTCTGTGTTAAAACACAAACATGAAAACATTTAAAACTGTTGCAAAAAGAAATGTTGAATTCCACAGTTTGTCACAGATAAGGCTTTACCCAACAATGAGCATAGGTCATCAAATTGTCCAATGGGCAGACTACTGCCTTCTGTGGGCCTTGGTTTTCTCAGCAGTAAATAAAGCAAGCCCACTGAATGTCCTCCAAGGCCTTTTCTAGTCTGAAATGCAAAGAGCTCTATCAATACGCGTTTGGATCAGAGTTTTGCTACAGACATTTCATGAGCTCCAAACATGTGTCAAGCACTGAGTTTAGTCCTCCCTAGGAATACATGACGAGACACAAATGAAGTCAAACAAATAGAAAACAGTATGACAGATGAAACAGTAAATGAGTATGTACACAGAAGAGTGGTCAACTTTATCTTGGGGGGTGTGCGGGAGCCAAAAAAGACTCCAGAGAATAGCTGACATCTGATCAAGGGTTTGAAGAATGGCAAGGAGTTCACGAGTTAAGATGAGTAAGTGGTAGAGCACCTTCCAGACAGAGAAGATAACATAATGAGAAGGTAAAAATGTATGTTCTGGACCTGCCAAACAGTTCGCTATGACTGGATGATAAAATATAATGGGAGATGCAGTAGGGAATAAGACAGAGAAATGGGCAGGGGCCAGGTGACAGGGATGTAGTGCCCAGCTAAGGGATTAGAGCAGGGCTTTACAGAGGAGTGATGAGGTAAAAAAACAAACATGAATTTGCTTTTCTGGTTTTTAAAAATACATGTAAGCATGATCAGTTGTGTAGGCATTATTTAGGAACCAAGTTACTCATCAAAAATGACATCCCGGAGACCGAAATTGCTTCCAGTGTACTGACAAATTTGAACTCTCTTTTTTCTTCATATTCACATGGAAGCCTAGCACATTGTAATACTTTTTTTTTAAAACTACAATTCCACTTATGTTGTCATCTAGATAAATTGTTCCAATTATGGGTAAAAAATGGTGCAAATTGCAACCTCCTAGAGGGCTGAGGAGAAGAGGTTGAGAACGGTCTGTTCTGCTGGGCTCTGAGTTGGCAGCTGCTTCCAGGTTCATAGCTATTCAAAGGGAAACAAGGACAAGGAGGTTCTAGGGGAGCTGCCCAGCATGCGTGCCGATATCGGTACGAGCTCACTGACAGCTCAGGCATCCCACAGGGGACATCTGGACCTCGTTCATTTGTCAGAGTTAAACAGGATTATTGTGCAGCTCGACAAAGGAAAATTGTGGAAAAAAAACTTGCCCTAAGTTTCTGTCAAGTAAATAAATAGTGGAAATGTAGGAAATTCAAGTCACTTTAATAAATTCATTAATTCACTCAATCAAAAGCAAATGTTAATTAAGGAAGCAAGTATAGAACTTAGAACTTAGAGCTTATATAGAACTTAGGTTCTGGTCATGGTTCTAGGTTGCTAATTGTGAGTCCCGGGGAAAACGGATTAATCTCTTGTGCCCTAGTTTCCTTTCATCATTTCAACTATAATAAGAGGAGTAAGATAACTTACTATAGTAATAATACCTATATTTTATTGGTAGGAAATAAGGGGATTGATTGAAGAGATAATTAGGGGATAGAAGCAACCAGAATAAAATTCATTAACCACATAAATGGGGAACAAGAGAACAGGTCTAGAAAGGTCCTCAAGGTTTTGCTCTAGGAGTAGTTATAGAACCGGAGAACAGAGCAAGGAAGGACTAAAGAAGTATTTACTAGGGCTCTGTTATGTGCAAGCCATGCCCAAAGAGAAGCATATATTCTCAGAGGTGGAGTGAGACTCTTATCCTTGGGTCATTTAGGAGAGACACACAATAGCCACACAATTACAATAGACACACAATAGACACACAAGTACAAATTGTAATTGGCAGGAATTCACCGAAGAAAGAGCTCAGGGAAGGTTGGTGTGATCACGGCAGGCAGTAGGTGATCAGAAGGTTGAGGATCCAGTCTAACTTCATCCAGTTTAACCTCTACCACTATTTTTGAGATGTGGAAACTAAAGTTTTGAGTGGGACAGTAACTTGCCCAAGGTCACACAAGAAATTAGACACAGGCCCAGGCCTAGGGACGAAGCCCTGTTTCTGCTATCCTGGGCTCTGTGCTCCCACAGAGGCTGGAACAGGGAAGCTCTCTGGCATACTGCAGTCTAGCCACTGCACAACAGGGCCTTGGCTGACACTTTTTTTTTTTACTTAAAAAAATCTTTTTGAGCTTCAGTTTTCTCATCTGTCTATCATATACCCTCTTGGAAACGCACAATGCACACCAAGTGTTGAAAAACTGGAAGTGAAAAAAAAACCTGTTTAGGACTGCTTAAACTAACATTCTCCACAATTTGAGACATGCAGAAATCATTCTGATAGATGCAAAGCGTATAACTTGGCCTGGGGTAGAAGATGAAACAAGTTAAAGATGTCTAATGCTTTAAATGTGTCCGGAGCAGTGAGTAGGAGTTACTGAGAAGGAGGTAGGAAATGGGGAAGGCCTGATGAGCAAAGGAAGCAGAAATGTACCACGACATGGTACCAGCAGCACTTCACAGTGAACAGTGAGCACAGGGGAGCAGAGGGAGATAAGGATAAAAAGGTAAATAGAGTCCACACCTGGAGGGGTCTGTAATGCCATAATAAAGAATTTGGAAGAACTTCCACTTCTGGCTGAAATAGAATAATAGAATAGAATTAATATTCTCCCTCCTGAAACAACCAAAAACCTAGATGAAATATACGAAAATGATTTTTTAAGACACTGAGCACTGAAGAACAGTGACTACTAATGTGGAGAGCTGTAGGATTGCTCCAGCTTATACCCTGAGAGTTTCCAGGACCTGTCACAGGGAGGGAAACCCAAGCAGAGTCTGGCAGATGCCCCGAGTGAAGGTGACAAGGCACACAAGGACTAAGGTGGCTAGAGTGTGCAGGTCAGACAACTGGAGAGCACAGAGCTGAAGGGAGCAAATGCTCTGGAGATCTGTCAAGGGTTCCTCTTGAGCGTTCAGCAGAGTAGTGACTGGCACGTGCATGTGACAAAACTAAGAAGAGGGAAAGAATCATCTGACAGGACTCGGGAAAGCAGTGCCTGTTATTCGCGAAGGGCAGGAGCGGTTCCTATTCCCACCAGCTAAACTGGCAAACCTCGTAATTCACAGGGCATTTGGATAGAATACTCAGGAGAGACTCACCTCAGTAGTAAGGAATAATTAGTCCTAGACCAAAAACTGATCTGGCACCGCTAATTAATTTAAAAGTAAGACCTGAAAAGGACCAAACTATTTCCAAGTAATTTAACTGCATCCCAGGAGAAAGTTTAAGAACAATTAACCCGAGGGTAAAATTCTGACATCCAATAAATGACTTCCTTCTAATAAAAAAACACCAGACTTAAAAAGAAGCAGGAAAATACATTCCATAGTGAGGGGAAAAGTCATAGCAAAATGAACCTAAAACTGATATAGATGTTAGCATTAGCAGAAAAAGACATTAAAATAATTATAACTGTATTCTATACATTCAAAATATTGCAAAGGGAACATAAAAGATATTTAAAAAACAAATGAACTTCTATAAATAAAACTATAATATCTGAGATTAAAACATGCATTAGATGGGAAATATGACAAATCAAACACTGGAACTAAAAAGTTAATGGATTTGATGACACAGGAATAAGAACTATCTACAAGAAACACACAGAAAAGAAGATACCCACCCGTCCACAATGAACAAAGCATCAGGGAGCTGTAGGAAAATTGCAATAATCCTAATATAAGTGGAATTGGAATCCCTAAAATGGGAGAGTAATGTAAAAATATATTAAACATGGATAAACATTTTCCAAATTTGATGAAAACTATATACGTGCTAATCCAAAACAACAACAACAATAAACAAATAAAAAACCCACCTCGACGAACCCTCAAGTAAAGGAAAAATACAGAAAACTGCAGCAAGGCCATCATAATCAAATTGTTTAAAGTCAGTGATAAAGAGAAAATCTTGAGAGCATTCAGAGTGGGGGGAAAACACATTAGGTACAGAAAAACCAAGGGAAGGATGAAAACAGTTTGCTCTTCAGAAACAACGAAAACAAGATGATGGATCAACATGTTTGAAGCACTGGAAGAAAAAATTTCCAAGCTAGAATTCTTTTCTACTAAAAATATCTTTTCTAAACTATGGTAAAATTAAGGGTTTTCGCACACAGAAAGCTAAAAGAGTTCATTATTAGCAGGCTCATACTCTAAGAAATGTTAAAGGAAGCCTTCTAGGTTGAAGAAAATCAATACCAGATGGATGCTTAGAACTACCATAATGAAATGAAGACAGTCAGAAATGATAGTCATACGAATAAATACTGAAGGACATTTCTTATTATGTAAATAACCTTAAAAGACAATTCACTGTTAAAACAAAATAATGTAGTGTGAGTTTATGAAAAATGTAAAAGTAAAATGTATGACAAAAATAGTGCAAAAGCTGAAGAGGGGAAATGGAAATATACTATTTTTTAGGAAGTACTATACAGGAAGTAGTAAATACAGGAAGTACTTACACTATACTATACTATACAGGAAGTAGTAAAATATCACTCGAAGGTAGCCACTGCCAGTTATAAAGACATATGCTACAAACTCTAAATAAACCACAAAAATACGGCAGTGACCCTTTATCCACAGGCAATGTTCTAAGATCACCAATGGATAACTGAAACTTCAGATGGTACTGAACACTATATATACTTTTTTATTCTATACATACATACCTATGATACAGTTTAATTTATAAATTAGGCAACTTCATGAATAGAAGATTCATTCTAATGTATATCTTAGCAACTTCAGCACATATGTTTTTTTCTTTCCTTATTAAATTGAGAATATTCACCTTTTCATTTAAAGGAAGCACTTTATGGCTTTTCATTGGCATTGCCCAAATTGCCAGCATCACTGCTTTTGTGCTTTGTGGGTAAAACAAGAATGACTTGAACACAAGCACTACAACACCACAACAGTTGAGCTGATAACTAGACAGCTACTAAACGACTCACCAACAGGTAGCATAAATAGCATGGCTACACCCATCCCACTACTCATATGGAGCACGATTTAAAACTGCAGCAACAGAATGTATATTTTTCTGAATTACATGCAGAACATTTACCACGGTAGACCATATTCTGGGCCATAAAACAAGTCTCATACATGTGACAAACCTGATAGAATCTGCACAAAAGCTACAAGACTACTAAGTGAGTTTAGTAATGTTGCAAGGTAAGACACAACAGCTTTGAAAGATTAAACATAGCCACACCCAGGGATCCTCAGGTGGTCCATGAACACACCAGATGGTTTCCTATGGCACGCCGAACACTCCACCTAGAATGTTTTTGCTTTCGTTTTCCTCATGCTGTCTCTTTCCTGCCACACCCTCCAGACATCCTGGTAAAAATCCTGTTTATTTTTCCAGATTTAACTCAAATACTACCCTTTGAATAAAATCTTTCCCAACCCACCCTACCACTCCCCTACCTCAGAAGATAAAATTTGCACATCTTCTGAATGCTGTCCACATGCACCTAAAATGGAAGCCATCTTTATCTTTTTAAAAGGCTAGTCTATGACCTACTTGAAGACGGATTTTTCTTACTTAGTCCTTGAAGTTAAGTGGAGAAATATACATCTTCTCCACTCTAGTAACTAACAACTGATGTCTCACTATCTGGCATGTTTCTGCCTCCTTCACCAAACTGGGGGCTCCTTGTGGGTAGGTGTTGTGTCTGACTTTTCTCTTATCCTAACACAATGCCTGGCATTTGGAAGACCCTTTAGACGTATGTGCGGACTGAATGCCTAGATAAGAGCGTATGTGGGGGCGGGGGGGTCTGAGGTTCCCTACTTCTGGAAGAGATTATTTCAAAGGCCACAGGATAAGGCTGATAACACAAGAAAGCATGAAAGACAAACTAAGTCTCTAGACAGCAAGAAGGTTACCTTCAGCAACCTCCCTTCAGAGGCAAATATTCCACCTTTGCTACCAACCTGTTGGTCAATACTGAGAACCTGTGGTGGGGGCAAATCCTGCTGCACTCTCTTTTCTCAGCCAAGTTGAGAAATCTCTAGCCTCCCGATAAAATGTGAGATGGGAGAGAGGGGAATTCAATTTAGAAGGCCTCCACCGCTCTTCACGGAGGCACTCCCAGGCGCAGGACTGGGCAGGGGAGAGGAGGAGGTGTGCCAGCATCGATATCTCATCACTGCGGCTCTCCTGGCCCGAGAGGTCAGCACAGAGATGAGTGTCCCAGGGGAAATTTATCTTGAGAGCAGTGATTCTGCCTTTCAG
>PVKM010031732.1:0-16702 GCA_004027735.1 Carollia perspicillata | reverse complement strand
CCATCTGATAGTTTGGGAATGGAGAAAGTTGGGGGGTGGGATAGCAGGATTTAAACTCTGAGAGTAAGTATCTGCAAGTTATAGTTCACTGATTCATGGGTACCCAACCCAGGAGACCCCAAATCCAGGATTGGCAAGGGCCCATTTTAGAGATGGGTTAGTTGAGGCCCAGAAAGCTGTATCACTGGTTCTGAAGGAGCCTGGAAAGGCAGCCACCCCTTCTTCTAGGCAGTCTGATTCAAGAAATGCCAAAGCCAGACCCAAATATAGAATGTGATGGTTGGGCCAACAGGGTCTCTTTGAACAGATGAAACTTGGGTGTCCTTAAGTGGATGTGCATTTTGCAATTCACTGTCATCTCAGGGCTGCTAGCTTCAGTCATGTATCTGACCCCACCCCAATCCCTCACAGGGAGCTTTCATAATCAGCCTGAGGTATTGTAATCCAATTGGATAGGAGAAGCAGCTAAGGCCCAGGCCAGGCAGAGAATTCAACAGGATTAGAGAATAAGGCCCAGTAGCGTGGGTCCTTCCAAAATGGCCTAGCAACTGGACTGGGCATGGGGCGGAAAGGTATTCCTTAGAGGAAAAGGACTACAAAGTCTGGCAGCACTCCCTAGGTTCAGACCTTGACTCTGGATTTCTAGAACCATTCATCAACACCCCAATCCTTACCAGGAACCCCCCACATGACAAGCCCTGACATGGGAAAACTGTCCCTTTAAGGCTTTGGTGGGCAGGTCCAGCCATTTCCACAGCATTGACTCTGACACATTTCTGTTCTCCCAATGCCAGGCCCAAACAGGAAGTGAGTCACCACAGGAGAATGCTTGGCTCCCAGATTTAGAGGCTCTCAAGGCCATACGTAGGGCCCCCTGTGGGCATCAGGCCTGTGTGGGTTGCTCGATTGACTTGAGCCTTTTCAGCATCTACTTGCATCACTGACTGGCGTGCAACTAGAGAAAGTCTCCAACTCAATCTAAGTTCATCTGAGCTGACCAGGTCAGGCAGGTCATATAGGCATCTTTGGGTCACTGGCCAGGCCCCCAAACAGGAGGTTATTGAACACACACTCAGCCAGCTAAATGAACTATGTGCTCACAACCCGGGGGCAGTTACTTCTATCATCCTTACTTTTCAGATGAGCAAACTGAGGCTCAGGTTAGGGTAACTTGCCCCACCCAGGCCCTGCCACCCACACTCCCCAATCCTCTTGAATTAGAGGCCACAGATCCTGGTTCAGCCACCCACTTAACCTTGTGGTGCCTCTTTCTTCTCATCTGTGAAATAAAGTCCCCTCACCCCTTCAAAACCTATTTACTGGATGTCTACTTGGTGACAGGCAGAAAAACAGGTTCAAGAGTGAACAACACACATAGACTCCAGGAAAGGCTAAGCAAAACAAAAGTACACCAGTCAATAAAATCACAAGACATAAGAAAAAACAAAGAGCAGAGAGAACAATGCAGGAGGAGATGGTCCAAGGAGACGACATGGGAGACAACCCAAAGAGTGGCCCTGGCCAGGTGGCTCAGTTGGTTGGATCATCGTTCCAAACACCAAAATGTTTTGGGTTTGATCCCCAGTCAGGGCACACACAGGAGGCAATCAATTAAGATTTCTCACCCCCCGCCTTCCTCTCCAAAATCAATACACACATTCTCAGGTGAGGGTTAAAAACATAAAGAGTGGACAGCCTTTTCAAAAAATGGACAGAAGAGCATCCCAGGGTTCATAAACCAGAAGAATTCCACAGAATTTCTAAAACTTGCAGCTGGAGTAATTGTTAACAATAAGCCTCTGAAGGTTTCAGTGGGGTGGCCCCTGCAGGGTCCTGCCCTGTGAAGGGAAACCCTCATTTCTGGCACCCACTAAGAATGCCAGCTGGGGTGACAGCAGACATGGCCCAGGGCCCTAGTCCTGCCCTAGTCCTCCCCTGCCTCAGACAGCACCAGCTCCACACTCAGGTACTGGAAATAACCCACCTTATCTCTGCCTTCAAGGGGCCACTGCTAAGCTGTGAGCCTCTGCAAGGATGTAAACAATTGTCTGGCTGGTGACTCTATTGACAGCTTCCCATGCCCAGTCATGTCATTGCTCTGGCTTACATGGTAGTGCCAGGTCCACTGCATCATGGACTCAACAGCTGAGTCAGGAGTCAATTTATTTATTTAAGATTCACACGCCCCATCCTGGAGACCTGTCCTGCAACCCAGGCATGTACCATGACTAGGAATTGAACTGGAGACCTTTTGGTTCTCAGGCCAGCACTCAACCCGCTGAGCCACAACAGCCAGGGCAGAAGTTCATTTAAAACAGGATTAACACCAGGCTACTCTGATTACCCAGATGTCAGGTCCAAAGCACCTTACAGGATCCCACCTGTTGTTCTCATGTTGCATATGACTGTGACCTGCCTGAAACAGACTGTTCTGGTGCACGGAATGTCACCAAGGCCATTTCTGGTGACATTCCCCACACCTCAGCACACTCCTCCCCCAGAGCACTGTCCTTTAGCCTAGGGACAACCTCCAACTTGAGTCACCACTTACCAGCTTTGGGGACAACAGTGCAACCACTTCAAGTCCACCTTGGAAAAATGGAGAGAATAATCTTGAAGCCACTTTCTCGTAACTAGGATTAAGAATTTAGTGCTCTCAGGGCACATGCCTGGGCTGTAGGCCGGTTCCCAGCAGGGGACGCACGAGAGGCAACCATACATTGAAATTTCTCTCCCTCTCTCCTTCCCTTCCCATCTAAAGATAAAATCTTTTTTAAAAAATGTTATTAAAAAAAATTTTAGTGCTCGCCCCAACCAGTGTGGCTCAATTAGTTGGGAGTGTGGTCCTGAAACTCAAAGGTTGTGGGTTTCATCTCCAGTCTCAGAGTATACAGGAGACAATCAATCCATGCTTCTCTTTCATAGAACAAGTCCTTAGGGGACGAATAAAAAAAATGGTAATAATTGAGAATGTAGTGCTCACCTTGAGCCAGGTGCCCTTAGATATTACCTCATTCCATCCTCACAAACAACCCTGTTTACAGATGAGGATACTGAGGCTACAGGATAGCCTCAGCAGTGGCTAAAGAACTTCCCAGGAAGGGTTAGTGACATCCTAATGATGAGGCTCTACAACCTCCAGGTACAGCAGCAGAGAGGGAGCCACAAGAGCCCATGACATGCCCAGCCCCACACGGAGCAGCAGCCACAAAGCTAGGCAATGAAACAGCCCTGTGGTAAACGAAGACAACAGTACCTACCTGGCAGCAGGATTAGCTTGCAGAATCTTCAGACCTTGTTCATGACAATATTCATTACATAATAAAAGATGCAGATCCACATAGGCTACTCAGGGAAAGAACGCTACTTTAACTGAAAAAAGTGCACTTCAGAGTGTACGTGATTGCTTTTGTAGACTTCCAGGAATATGTATGCAGGTCCATGTAAGTAGTTTCAAAGCGCACCCAGTAATTCCTGACAAGATATGGAGATGTGGGCTCTGTGGGGATGTGGGTGAGCACACCCCACCCTTTTGGAATTGCTCCTCCTTGTAATACGATTTCAAGTGCAGTTAATGCAGGGACCAATACTGTCCAGAACCAAGGATCTCCCCATTCTCTGATGTGTCCTCAAACTCAACCTTGGCCCCCCATTTCCCTCGTAGTGACCAGCCACACATCCCCAGGCTCACCTGCATACACAATGACATCCGCCAGGAGAGAATGACCAGGAACACTTTCACCTTGAACCCTTCTTAACAATCTTCCCTAAAGTGCATGTATTTATTATCAATGTAGGTTTCAAAATGTAAACAGAGGTAACAAAACAATAGGACTTAGATACAATCTTTTTATTCTTTAATTGGCCTTTAAAAAGATAACCCTGTCTCCAACCCCAGACCTTTGGATTTAGTATGTGTAAGTGGGAAGTCCAAGAAACTGTATTTTAAACCTTTGCCAGAGTGACCAGCACCACCAAATGCAGGAGCTCTTCTGGTGAGCCAGGATTCACCATGCTGAGGCCTTGTAGGTATGCTTCCTCCTGCCAACCCTAAAAACATGTTGCCCACTGCCCCATGCCCTGATCACGAGCCTGAGAGCACACTACCCAGTGCCCTGGTCACATCGATTTCCTCAAAGCCTGAGGAACTAAAAGCAGATGAGCAGGCAGCCCAAGGGGAGGGGCGTAGAACTCCTGTAACACCAACTGCCCTCAGCCTCAGGGCCAACCAAGGAAGCCCAGAGCCATTGGCCATCTGCCCAGGAAAAATCTGTAGAAGAGCCAAAGCAACATTCCCCTTAGATTGCTCTGTAGAATGCACCACACAGGTCCTTGGACAGTGGGTTTCTACTGGAGAAGCTGGAAAGGAGCTGGTGCCTGGTCCCACCCCATGAAGTCCCAGAGTTGGTGTGGGCTCATTCTGATTCTGTGCATACAAGTTTGACAACACTGTAGGGAAAAGGAAATGGAGGGAACTAGCTAGTGTAGGACCCAGGAGAACGCCTCTCACTGTGAGAAGGGAATTTTATCCAGCCAATGAAGGTGACCACATTTAATGATTGACATTAGTGCTTACCACGTGCCAGCCATCATCCCAGGCATCTTCATCTCAGCAGACCTGAGGCAGGGCTCCGCTACACCCCACCAACCCCCAGAAGTCCTGCTCTTAACCACCATACCCCAGTGCTTCTCTGACAGACTGTGAGGTCCCATTAGGAAAAACAGGGACTTTTCATGAAAACTGAAAAAATTTCTTCAAGCCACCTTTTCTCTACTCACTCATTCAAGAAATGTCCAAGTACCTACTCGGTCCCAGGTGCAGCCACCCAGAGCACCAGGTTTACAAACTAGCTGGTTGTGGAAGGGATGCGGTAGTTAATACACAGCACACTGTTCAATGAAAACAGCAAGAAACTATCAAGGGCAGTGCACCAGACAGTAAGAACAGCATCCTACAGCTTGTCTTACTTATATGGTGGATGTGTCTTTCCACATGAGGTCTTGATGGGAGGTTATCTCTGTGGACCACAGTCCAAAACATTTGAGAAACACTCAGGTGGGGAAGAGACAAACCTTAACATATAGAATGTAACTGTGTTAGCAAAAAGTCTATATATTTATGTTAACCTAAGAAGCCTCGAACAACAAATCAGAACTACCTGGCAATTTCTAGATGCACTTTGAAATCAACACTGCCATCATGGTTATGACAGTCACCTTACCTTCAAAGATGAGATGGGAAAGCCATCCACCTCCTTTCACAGCACTCAAGGGACAATTTGGGAAAATGTTCCCTCTCCCCACAGGGATTCCAGCTCTGGCAACGCCACTCCTGAGGAATATCAATGGCCTGAAAACATTTCCTCCAATCTCCATGTTGCAGTGGCACATACCCTAGTACTGCATTTATTGAGAATGTCATCTGGAGTACAAATCCACTTGGCCCTCAGGTGTTGAAAGCAGCCCAGGGAATCCAGGGGTGGCAGGCTGACCCAAGGATGACCTAAGGCCCCCCAATCCTTCTGTCTCAGTCAGACTTCAAAACACTTTTCTCAGCCTGCTGAGCCATGCTTGCTGTGAAAGCTGGATAAAACAGGAGGACAACCCCTGAACGCTTTTGGCAGCTCAGAGGACACATCTACCAGACCAGAAAGGGAGGAATGCCACAGCCCTTACTACTGAGTGCAGGTGTGCTGTGACAGAGGGCTGCATCAAAGCTGTGGCGGCACACAGCTAAAACACAACTTGGGTCCAAAAAGCATGGCTCCCTGATCTGAGGATTAAGTACTAATGAAGTTAGGTTGCCTGTACTTGGTGGTCTGTGGTATCTCCTTGTCAGGCAGTCAATTCAACCTGTCTGAAAAATAGGATCTCACTCCCATGTAGATAAGCCTTCACAGCACAGAAACGTCATGTTTGCTATCTAACATCCCAGGTTTCAAACAGCACCAAACAAGGTGAAATCAAAGTTCCCATCTGCCAAAATGACTTTCATCACTAGAGTATTGTCTAGCACTAACTCCTAAGTTACCACCAATCAACCAGCATATTTTAATGGCTACCTACATACATGACTGATAAACATAAGAAACAATTTCGAAGATTACTCTCCAAAACTATTGTTTTTACCTTTGCAGAGAGGGTGAAGGTAGAGGACATGTCAAAAAGACTTTCATACTAATTGTCTCACACTTTACAGAAATGGTGTGTGTTAATTTTTTCAGTGGAACATTTTTTAGAACTATCAGCCATTCCAGAGCCCTCGGGGGCTCTACAGATGGGAGGCAGATTACAAACACAGATATAAATTATCCATAATTTATATGGAAATTCAAGTCACTAAGCTTTGTGTCATTTTTTTCTATTATATCTATTTCCCAGGTGACAACTGAGCCCAAAGAGGCCCAGGTTCCAATACATAGTAAGTAGTGGGGTCAGCAGTCAAATCCACATAATTTCAAGGAAAGATTCTTTCTCCTTATGACAGGGCAAAAAGTAAATGAAAATGGTAAGCTCACCTTGGCCTGCAAGTAGTACAGATAGCCAACACTGGCTAAGACATAAGGGAAAAGGCACTCTTGTCACCATGTTCGTAGTGTAAACTATTCCTTGCAGAAGGACCCCCTCAATGTTTTAAATACGAATTCCTTTGTCCCTTGCCAGTGCAGCTCAGTTGGTGGGAGCACCATCCCATACACCAAAAGGTTGGCGGTTCAATTCTAATCCATGTGGGAGGCAACTGATCAACGTTTCTCTCTCACATGGATGTTTTTCTCCCTCTCTAAAATCAGTAAACAGCTTTTTAAAATAATTTAACTGTATATTTGGCTTATAATTCTAAATATGAATTCATTTGAACCAGCAATTTTACCTGCAGAAATTCACCCTACAGAAACCTAAAGAAACTAAAATATTCAACGCTGTACTAATAATAATGAAAAACTGTGACTCCCATGAAGGCCCACCCATATAATAGCATATTACTTGGTCATAAAACACCACCATATATATATTCTGATGTACAAAGATCTATATACACTATAAGCTGTTATGTGCTTAATTTCTGCAGTTTTAGATGTTTTTTAGAGAAGTAATTCCATACAAATAAAATAAGAGGCCACTTAAAACTTGGAATAGTATCAGTGAAACTTGCCAGTTTGGCTGAGAGCTACGAATTTGTGTTTAACCTGCAAAACCCTCTCATGTCATAGGCTGCTACCCGCTGAACTTGACAGAGAACATGTGTATCCCATCACAGGAACTAAAACCCTGGATCTCATTACATCAAATGCATCAGTCCAACATACAGAATAACAGCCATAATACTTTCCCCACTAAAACACCCCACACCCCACAAACATTCCAGTGGGGAGTCTGCAAGCTAGCCTTAGGTGGTAAGGTCATCTAAACTAATCAAAGTTGTAACAGCTTTCAAAGGGGATGGAGGGTGGGGGGTGGGAGGTGGGCAGGCACTATAAACATCCCATCAGAACAATCTAACGAATCTTAATTTCTTTTAACTTTAATAAATAAGGCTTTTTTGTATCTGGTTTGGAGGAACCTTCCAAGTCACTCCATTCCAAGAAGATAGAGTATCTTTCTGAAGATGTCCAACCTTATCACTAGACACCTAGTAATCAACGTAACAGACAAAGACATAGCTATATGAAATAAAATGAAATAAAATGCAATGAGATTAATTTACTAACATAGTCACTACACCTCTCAAAAAACCTAGGCAGTAATCATATCAAAAATTTAATGGTTTGTTCATAACATTCTAAAATTAACTGGGCCATTCCTGTCCCCAACTAATGACCGTATTTCCAACCATCTCTTGGCATCATGCATCCTCACTCCACTGAGATGGTTCACCTCATGGTCAGATCTTGGCCATCCCCTACTACACAGGAAGCTAGCCAACTTTCACTACTGTAGGGAAACCGGTAAGGCCCAAGCCACAGTTACTCAAATTTAATGAGTTCCAATAGCCCTTAGGGGAAAAAATGTAGAAGGCTGGTTCTGTTTTAAAAGCCTGGAGTTCATTTGATTACAACAGTTATTCAGGTGCGATGACCAAAACAAAACTGCAGACAAGCCCCATAGTTTTTTGTTTTTTATAATTATTTATTCATTGAATGATTTACGGTATGTACCACTACTCCAGTTGGGTAAACCACATTGAAGAATTTGACTGTAGGACTTTAGGTTCAGCCAAATATTTTCCATTATTTTTGCTCTGTAAAATACCAGACATTATAATTAAGTTTTTAATGCTTCAGCCATGCTCAGAACAACTGCAGTGTAAGGATGACTTCAATCCACTCATGCCAAGTTAGGACAACAGGAACAGAAGTAATGAGCTACAAAGTCTAAAAGAATCAGAGAATCTACCTTATGATGAAAACAGGTTCTGTTCCCCAAAAGCAAAGTGTTAAGTTCTAAAATTCAGCCTACAATGTTCTCAAGAGACCGGAAAAAAAATTATTTTAAAAAAGTACCACACAAATATGCAATCTTCCATGATTTGTTTTGCATCTAAAATGGTACAAAGAAAAGGTTCAAAAATCTAGCAGTCAGAACTAACTTTTCCTAAGAGAAATCATTTCCCTTTCTATTCTTAGGTCTCAGGGTTAATCTGCGCTCAGGGGCACAGGGGACAAAGAACAATGGGATGGAAAAAGAAGAAGGGAGTTACAAGTGTTAAATGCAATGGAAAAAATTAACAAATGCTAAAGTTTTCAAAAAGTTTAATGCAGCCAATAAGGTATATAAATTGTGTTCTGGCAGACAGTAACACCTGCTTTCTCTTACCAAAGAAAATGGCACATGTTTTACCAAAATTTGACAATTGAGAGTAAAGGGTACTGAGATTAAGCATCAGAGCACCAACTAAAACAAAAAACCCTCCAAACTGCCACTTAACTTGGAAAGAGGAACTACAACCAAGGTATAAAGGGGAGATTAAATATATGTTCCTCAATCTCAAAAAATCCTTTAGGAGGAGTTCTGGCCAATTGTGAGCAACACATCACACCACCAAACCCCAGTTCCAGAATCTGAATTTACAATGACAGAAAACACAGATAACTCCAACTGCATTTCTTACTACAATCCAAAGTGCAGCTTGCAAGTATTTCTAGTACAGAGGAGGCTTGTCCATTTCAGGTAAAATGATCGATTTGCTGTAATTCTTCCTGCTATAATATTCAAATAAAAATGATCCACTTTTGCCAAAATTTAGAAATACCTCTCCTTTCATTCCTATAGTATGAAACTGACTTTAAATAAAGGTTTTATATATGATTGCAGAACTTTAGTTCACACATTTCTAACACTCTATTCACATCCCACCCAGTCCATGAATATTACGGCTAACCTAGCAAGGTTTCTTCACATAAAGGTATTATTAAATGGCTGGAGAAATTGCAAACTTTAACAAAGTGCTGTGAGTAAATTACTGGGAAAATCCTTATATTGGATTTGCAATGGTCTTTTAAGGATAAAAAGAGAAAGTAACTGATATTGGACTACAAATTTGCAAGGAAACATTTTTCACTGTCCTACTTGATATATATTATATAATAATATGATAGAATAAATTACAGTACCTGGCAGGCTGACATCAGTTCTTCATCTAAAGAAGACTATCATTCAGTTGAAGATATTAAAAATGAAGATGAAACATGCTCTAAAACATAGTAGCTACAAGAGGTCTTATAATATTTACCCAAAAGAGAAATATAGTGGGAATTTTTATTTAGATCTACCTAACATCTAGAGAACCTCCATGCGATTCCATCTTTTCCAGAATGAGAATCCGAACAGCACTTTTTAAGAGAGGGACTAGAGAGTTGGGTTTTGCTATTTAAGTTGTAATCACATTATAAGCAGATAAAAGACCTTTCTTACCTGCCACCCATTCCAATGGAAAATGCACAAAGCAGGGCACTCATGAGAAATGTAAAGCATAACAGAAAGGCTGGAATATCTACCCTCCCACCATCCATCTCCCTCTCATGAATACCAAACCAAAGAGGAAGCCCACTCTCAAAGTTCATGACCTCTCTACTTCAGGCCACCTTGAGTATAGTCTACATGTTTACATTTACCTTAAGTATAGTACCCTGCATGGGAAGCAGTACTTGTCTTAAAACTGGAGTTTAAGCCTACAGGGTTAATCTGGGGGCAATTTAATATTATTGCTACTTTTAGAGCACTAACACACACGAAGTGAATCCAATAAAGTTCTTTGTATTGATTCAATATTAAGTATTAATTGCATGACCATCATAGCACCTCTCCACATCACACAATCACCAGAATTTGCAACTGCTGTGAAAACTAAAAACAGAGCACAGTTCAATAATTAGAAGTTGCACACTGTTACTATATAGAAACCAGGTGCGTGATACAGTGCTGCTGTGCAAAAAATGGAAGCCTGCAGATTTGATGAGGAAGCCAAATTGTGTTTTAGACAATTTTAGGAACCTGGCAATACTGTTGAAGCAAAATACTCAACACAGCAGTAAATTTTTTTAAAAAAGCATTCTATAACCAAATAAACATCTGATATTTCCTTTCCCTTTGAGAATAAATACAGTTAAGGTCACTTTTAGCCTTGGAACGGATATATGTTTGCCTATGATGATCTTGCTAACGACTACACAATATCTGATGTCCTCTGCTAGGATTATAGTTTTAAGAAAGCCATAGTTACAAGAGGCATCTACTGTAAATACCTAGAACTTCCATTTATGGCAACCACTATAGAATTCACTTGTCTTAAACAGTGAACAAGGGAAGATGGCCTCATGTTTCCTTTGCAATAATAGTATATGTTGAGGATCAAGTGGCTTTCAAGCAGCATGGTGGGTGTGAAAATGTTTTCAGTTTAGATCATTCTGTTGCGTTTATGGGTTGGTGAGTCTGTAATGACATCGCCACACTGGGCTGAGGTACGCTTTCTAGTTCCACCATTGTCCAAGTGGAGTGCCATTTCTTCTGATATGAAAGTGTTCAAATCGACATCATGGAGTCCATTTCTCCTTCGACTAGCATTCGATCCACTGCTTACATGTGTAGGAGAGCCTGGGGTACTCGAACGCACGCTTATACTAGCCATTGCACCACTAAGACCTAGGAAGAAGAAAAAAGGTTTTAGAGTTGCTCAATTATTCAACCCTTTTGAAAGCAATCCACTTTACTTCAATGTTCATAGTGTCAAAGGATGTCTATTTTCTTTGTAAGGGGTCCCCAGGGAGCAGGTAAGCTTTATTTTGGAAAGAGGAATTGTCTGGCTTTGATATATGAGATGCTTTATTGGTAATACTACCAATTTTTACAATATTGGGTAACTACGGTGCTAGGTGTACAAACAGATTGTGAAATACTCCCATCTACTTCTTGGCTAGGTAAATATGCAATTTACAGCTGAAGATAGAAGGTGCCTGTTTTAAACAATTTGGGTTATCAAAAGTCACCATTCTGGCAGAGCCTCTGATGTGTCTGTGGGTATAGGTTGCGTGTGGGTGTGTGCTCACATGAACACAGGGGAGCAGGCAATCATTTCCAGGCCTGAGTGGGCTTGTTCCAACACCCTCTCTAGATAAGGTGACTTTATAATTTACCATCCAGAACAGTACGCTATCAAACCCCCAAAAAGGGCCAGTACTATAAATTATGCTGGGAGATCATTACAAGATGAATCTGACCTACACAAATTGGGCTGCCTGATCACCCAAGGTGTGGACTCTATTTGGGAGATATGTCCCCCTTAGAACAGCCTAACTTATTATCACCTATAATCTTTTAGAGAGGGCAAGAGTGGCATAAAAAACCCTGCTTCTTTGCTTGCACAGTAAGTTATAAAATCCAGAATAGACCCAGCATTCATGGCTGAACACTCAATTCCTTACATTCCTTACACAGCTAAGGAAGCCAACATGTCCCCACTCCTAAAAGTCCAGGATAAATCTGTAAAAGGAATGAGTGAGGCAAGGAAACAGAAACCATAGCACTGAATTTAAAAACCTACCATCACTGACAGTGGACTTTCCTTCTCATGAAATTTCCCCTTATGCTCTTCTAGCCTCACACAGGGATTTTGTTATTGCTTGATTAAATTTATACCATGAGCTGGTATAATCAGTGTTTCCAAAGAATAGGATTTAAAATAAGCTTAGGTTGGCTTCATAGGGGCCTGTTCTAATTTTATGCTCCGTAAATATATTTAAATGTGAACATTAAGTTGAAAAAGAATTCTGCCTCCTACCATTCCAAATCTATTAAATTCCCTTTGACATTGTTCTCACCCTACAAATACTCTGACCATTCTCAAACCCACAACCTCAACCCATTCGCTGATCATGTTCCGTAGCCCACACCACTCTTCTCCAATACTCTAACCAACCTGACCCCTCACTGTTCTCCCTGTAGAAAATGCATCCACCCTTCCCACTGATGGCCAGAAGAAAGCTGATTGTTTCCCTTTTAGGCTCTAAACGCCTTTCCAAGGCTCGCACCTATTAAAAAATAAAATACAAACACTAATATTGGAGTACTTCCTGTATCCGGCCCATTAAGTACTTTTCAATGTCATCCTCAAAATAACCCTATGACATCTGCATTACTTTCACTCTGTACATGAAAAATCAAGATTAAGTAAGCCACCCAAGGTCATGCATGCGGCTAAGAAAGAACTGGGACTCGAACTCAAGCCAATTATAGCCCCTCTCAAAGACTAAATTATTTTTAATAAAAGTGACTTTAGGGTCTAGGGCCTAGCACGCCTTAGGCCCCAGCGCGCCTTAGGCCCCAGCGCGCCTTAGGCCCCATTTCTTTGAACAGTTACTCTCCCTTCCTGCCTAAGACTGAATCCTAACTACCTGTATCAGATAATTTCCAGTTCCTTAAAATGGCTGGGCCTGCGCCTCCTTTCTAACATCTGCTCCCCACTGATTCCTCCAGCACCTCCTCCCCTGAGTCCTTCTACTCTGGTTTTCCTACCTCTCCTGTTTAGTCTCTTGCTGGCTCCTCTTCCCTCCTGCTTCAAACTCTCCGCTCCTTGCTTTGCGGCCTTTGCGAGTGTCTCTTCTGCCCAGCAAGTTGGTATCACCCAGGCTGAGCCCTTGATTACCCATCTTTTTCCAAATCAGTGCCACAGAAGCAGGTATTTCTCCTGAGCTCAAAGTCCTATCCATTTTTCTAACTGCCCAGACACCTCAAACTTAACATTTTCACAAAGAACTTCATTCCTTCTTCCCTGGCCCAAACAGGTTTATTAAAAATAAATGAAAGGAAGGGAAAGGAGTATTTCGGGCTCATTTTTCTGTAATAGCACAGTATAATCATTAGACTCTTCCTCAACAGTCTTTTCACCTCTACCTAATGAATTTAACATGGCATCTGGCACACAGCATTCACTGAATTCTGAAAAAATAACGTTTCAAAGTCCTATCCAGGATTTGGAAACCCATTGAAATACAAAGCTGTTTATTTACCTAACACCAGAAAATAAACTCAGGTAGCTCCCTTCACTTAAAGCTTTGCCATCAAGTTAATGCAGTTTATTCCCAAGCTGGCAACTTTTTAAATTCGTCACCAAGTGTGTAAACAAGAGAGCTGTCTGTGCCTTCCTTTCTAATCTCAAAGCTCACAACATACTAAAAGATGTCCACATACTCCTAAACAATAACCTTTTCACGCTTGTTTCATAATGCAGGTTTCATAATTCGGACCTTCGGGGCAAAAAAACTAGGCTACTTCAGTAATTAAACTCAAGATGCCCTTTATCATTTGAAACCACAGAGAGAGAGAAAACACACCTCATGAAACCCCACCCCAATGCCCTTTGTAAGGTAGAAGGTCCGTCCCATGGCAGTAAGTTTTAACACCTAATGACAAACACCCAAGATTCAGTAAGTCACTCCCCATCAGAAGTGAACAGGCACACCAACTGCCATTCACCATTAAAAAGATGAGAGTAAACATCAATTTGAATTTGAAAATTCTGTAACTTCTGTAAAATCACAATTTTTTTGTTGGATATATATGAATAACATGGGTTTCAAGTTTGACAGCCGAAGTAAAATCACAATGTGCAACATTTCCTACTTATTATCTACTCTCAACAGTGAGGTTTCTTTTAAAAGTTTAACTATCCAATCTTCCCCCAAAAAACTTTTCAGGTGTAAAAAAATTAAGATTAACAACCAAAAATATGTGTATTTTAAACAGCCCAAATTTTATTTAATAAACCAATGACAGCTACTAGAAGATGCTTTAGGAAACCTTACTAAGCCACATGAACAATCAGGCCTATACAAGTACAGAGAATCTAAACATGCTTCAGAACTAAAAATAAAGTTGTATAACCCATGGGCATACGACTTAATGTCTACCAAAAACACATTTTTTCAAAAGGGCTATGGGAATATCAATTGACAAAAGCAATAGAACAAGTAGTATGATTAGACAGAAAAGTCTCAATTTCTTAATACAAGATTAATTGTATCAGTATTAAAGTTTCTGCATCCATTTTAAATGATTAGTGAAGGAGTGAGGGGAAAAAAGATCGGAGAATGTAATCATACTTTGGAGGAAAAAGAAAGCTCCCACTGGAGCTAAAACAAAGTTACAAGTCCAGGTTATAAGAATCTAGGTTACACGGTAAATTGTTAAAAGTAGCACAAAACTATCATTCTCTTACCAAGTTCATGCTTAGTATAGTAAGAAAATCCTGTTTTGAGTATTATATGTGATTCCAGCTTACCAACACATAGTCATGTCACATATAGTCAGAGAAAGAGCAAATGTAGAACCAATCCACCTCTTTCCTCCTCCACACAGCAGCCCCTGGCCTGGAAGCCACGTCTACACTCTCTACTTGCTTTCCACCTCTGCACCCCACTCCACCCACCACCCAACCCCCAATCCTCCAGACTTATGAGAAGAGGGCTATCTCTTGAGAAGGCAGATTGTTAGTACTGTTGATCCAATCAGCACAGGTTCAGGACCCCCTGCAGATCTGCTCCACCAGTTTTCTCATCTCCAGTAGAAAGGGGGAATTTGACATCCACACAACTTGAACCAAGTGATTAACACCTTGCCTGTACCCTAAGAAACTGATATGCTTGCATTTGAAATGAATTGCACTATTCAAATGGATAGCCCTCCCTTTTTCACCAAGTTGTGTTCTGAGATTTTAATCAAGAAGCACTTGTGTGTAAATGTGGTGTTTTAAATGCACCAGGGGGAAGTTCAATCATTGAAAAAGAAATTCTACTAGGAAGATTTAAGTTGAAGTAGATACCACTCCCCACCCCAATCTGTAAATTGTAATACTGAACTTTTATTGAAGCAAAGCACACTAAATCAAACCAATTACAAAGATACATGTGTCAAACCAAGAAAACATTTTCAGTTATGCTCACAGCCCAAAATGCTTTCAATTTTTCAAAGACAGTTTTAATGCCATGGGGAAAATGCTCACGTTAAAATGAAAAAAGCAAGATACAGTACCATATAATGCAGCATGATCTCCACTATAAAATAACTTTAATATTTATACATTTGGAAAAAAAAGTCTGGAAGAAAATTCACCAAACATTGAACTGCAGTTATCTTTGTATAGTTGGATAACAAGATACTAAATTTTTATTTTAGGAAATTTTCAAGTTTTCCAAGAAATTAGTATTCATAAATCAGAAAACTAGTAAAAAAATTTAAACTCAAATGTTAAAACTCTTATCATAACTACCAATGAATTTTTAAATAAGTAGCAGGTGAGTAAACTGGCTTTGAGGCATAGCTATGCTATATGGACTCCTTTATCACTTCAATGACAAAAAAAAAAGTGCAACAACCTTTTATTGCAAGTTCAAAACAATTTTGTATCATTGATGTTTAAAGCTTTAGTTAAGTCCTACATCCCCCAGAAAGTTCAGCAGCTGACATGCAACCTCAAAATTTTTTCAGCAAAAATTTTAATGCTTTTTTAAATTGCCTTAATTGTTCTTGTTCTCAGAAGCTAGTCTGAACAAAGGGCATAATTTAGAAATTCTAGCCTTCAGAGAACTTTTGATTCAAGAATATCCTTTGAAATAATCAACTTCAATCAATTAAGAAATGAGACTGCTTTGGTGCATTAATCTCTTATATCTTAATTTCCAAGTAAGTTTTTAAAACATTTTACTGTTAAATAACTTTCGATAGTTCTGTTATTCAAGAATATGCAGACCACAACATTCAAACATTTATCAAGAATCTACTTGTTCCACACACTGTGCCAGGTGTGTGGGCAAAAAGAGAAAGATTTTGGAAGGTGGATTGGAAAGAAATGCCCCACAGGTCAGTTCCAATTAGTCCTCAGCAACAGAAAATTCAAAGGAGTTTCTTTTATAACATACCATCAATTTAAGAACAATTAACCTATTTTTTGTATTAAATTATCAAAATTTGTGTCTAAATATTTAGCTTTATAAATGAAAACAGGGGACAGAGACAAAGAACCAAGCACAACTACTTAAGTTTCTTCTTAAATGTACTAGGATTTCAACTAAGAAATTTTACCAAGAAGATTTGTTGTCACCAAAATTTATTAACTTCTACTATCACTCTAAAGCACTAGGCCAAAGAATAACAAAATAACAAAATACCAAGAGCTGCAAAAAACCTGTGCTCATAGGAGAAAGAAAATCCT